>CABFWO010005638.1:0-16625 GCA_902155825.1 Timema genevievae | reverse complement strand
CATTACACATGCTGGTGATGGAACCCTTGCTTCTCATGTCACAAGTCAGTCACACTAACTGTACAACCACTCTCGTCACTTTTAAATACTAAATGTTGTATTTTGCAAAGATATGTTTGTAAAGGGGGTGCTAATATAACTCTCTGTTTTAAAGTGGACATTAAATACCAATGATGCAATATTGAAAAGTACTCTACATCTAATATATATTCATACTTATCTACTGTACATCGTTCATGTATCTAAACCAGGGGTGGGAAAGTATTTTCCTTGAAGTGGCTGAGTAAAGTTGGACCATACAAGGGCTTGACTGAAAATTTCAAGAAATTATTTATAGGTATCAACTACTGATAGCTACTGACGCAGTTAATGGTGCAAGTATTTGCCTCTATTATTGTGTTTTGTGTGATGATCATGAACTTTGTATTCATCATTCCTTATATTATAGCTATGTATTGAGGAATCCATTGTACATCATATCAAGAAAAATAAAATCAGTATCATTTCTAAAAATAATTTAATCTATCTTTGAGTTTTGCAAGTTAATTCTTTCATGGTCTATTTTTAGTAAATAAATGATGATTTGTAAAGTATCATACACGGCCCATTAGAAAATAGTTTCTGCCCTCCTGCTCTAAACTCTTAAAACAAATGATTGTGACAGGTTCATTATATCCTGAACGAGCTGGTGATGGGTGGCATGGTTCTGGAGACCAACATGACGGAGATACTCACACGGATAGAGGACCAGAACAAGCTGGAGAAACAGGAGGTGAGTTCGTTGGCCACACTGCCAACATAACCTTGTTGTTAAGATTTGTGACTGCTACTCAGGGCAGGTGAGTTTGTTGGCCACACTGCCAACATAACTTTGTTGTTAAGATTTGTGACTGCTACTCAGGGCAGGTGAGTTTGTTGGCCACACTGCCAACATAACCTTGTTGTTAAGATTTGTGACTGCTACTCAGGGCAGGTGAGTTTGTTGGCCACACTTCTAACATAACCTTGTTGTTAAGATTTGTGACTGCTACTCAGAGCAGGTGAGTTTGTTGGCCACACTGCCAACATAACCTTGTTGTTAAGATTTGTGACTGCTACTCAGGGCAGGTGAGTTCGTTGGCCACACTGCCAACATAACCTTGTTCTTAAGATTTGTGACTGCTACTCAGGGCAGGTGAGTTTGTAAAATCTTAAAACTTAGAGTTACCTCGTCTGCATAAAAGTGCTTTTGCTGTTGAGTGATTCATTGCGCATTAGAGTGTTTTATATAGTGTTTTTAGAGGAAAGGCCACACAATATTGGTGACTTAAAAAACTCCATGGTGTGAGCCCACAAGCGAGCCATACCGACAGAGCGACTGTCATCTTTAGGGATGATAGTGCTAACATTTGTGGATAGAGGGTGTCATGTGGTCAGCACAACGCGCCCTTCAACTGTTAATATCAGTTTTCTAGATAGTAGTCACTACTACTTATTTCAAATAGCTCCTCATTGATCCTCACAAGGCTGTGTTTGAGCCCGGTCCAGACCAACTGGTTCACAGACAAATTTTATAAGCACCTGGGATTTAACCCAGTACCTCTGGATCTGCAGTAAGGAACTTTGACCACTAGACCACAGAGGTGGTCATATTGGTTAATATTGCTTCCAAAAATATTGTTTGCTTCAGAAAGCTTAGAAACCAAAATTTATTTAAGTTTTTATTTATATTTAAATAGTTGTGTGTCTTTTTATGTGTCAACATTTCTGTCACATTTGACACATGGTATCATATAACACTGCTAGCTGTTTGACCTGTTCTTAGACCGGGTGAGCGGGTTAAGCCGCATCAAAACTATATCAAATTAAAACGTTCAACATCCGGCGACCAACTTTTTAAAGTTCCTCCTTGTACATTCTTGAACTAACAATGGTAATCCCAAGGCAATTATTGCAATTAATAAATTTAAATAAATTAAATCTTTGAAAAAATCTTACCTAATGCCCAAAATGGGTGCACAAATGAACGCAATGTTTGGCTAAGCATGATAAAGTTTTTTCTATTAGTTTATCTCTTTAAGGAAAACCTCTTTTTGTTTTATGAGGTAATTGTATTATATTTGGAAGAAGGTGGATAGAAACATATAAAAGGGGACAAACACAATATGGCTTTAACAATGAACAGAAAAACGCAGTTCACACTTTACAATGCTGCCACTGGACAAAGAGGTAATGGTTGCCTCTTAAAGAAAATCAATCGTTGATTGAGCAGTAATGATCGACTAACTATTAGTTTAGCATTTAGAGCCCACCCTTCCCCCACTTTTCATAAATTTCTTGGACCCCTAGTGTTTAATTCCACACATTCCAATTTTTATGTTATCTTGGGTAATTTCTTTACCCATTTGCCAAATGAAAGTTTTCTTCCCCACTGAAAGGTAGATCTTCTAATAGCTTCGGAGGAATTTCAAGATACTCTTACCCCCTCCCCCTGCCAACTCTTTACGGTTCCCACACTCCAATTTTTAAATTATAAGATTTATTTTGTTATTTAATATGGTTATTTTACCTGCCTTCACAATTTCAATTTTTAACCACATTGAAAATAGTTGTATCAATTTCAAGCTCTTACATTTTTATGTTTTCAATTTTGAAATTCATCTATTCAGACATCATTTGTCTATCCAGTAAGGTATATTTACTTGCATTACATTTCACTTTTATTCCACAATGAGAAGTTTCTTTTTCTTTTAGTTTAATGAATTGTGAGCCCCTATTTTTAAGCCAATTTTGAAGGTTCATATTTTCATTATTTTTAGATTTTTAATCCTTTGGGGTGATTGTCTTAAATGCTTGGAAGTATTTACATCCTCTAACACACTTAGAAGGGCATGGTGGCTACAGACACGGAAAACCTGGAAAAGTCAGGGAATTTTTGGATCACAGGGAAAACAGGGAAATTTCAGGGAATTTAACTAAAAATAAGGAAAAGTCATGGAATTAAAAAATATGTCTAAAATATCCCATTAATTTCGCAACTAAACACTAAAACAAATGTTAATAATACCTAAATAAAATAACATTTTAATTTTTAAAATAACTGATAAAACTGTTTATGTTTAGTAGATCCAAACTTTTTTTAATATGTTATCAATAATAAATAAAACAAGTCATCAACCACCATTAAAACTGGAAAAAAGTAGTCAGGGAAAATTGAAAAATGTTGCCTAGAAAACCTGGAAAAGTCAGGGAATATTGTAAAATATGTTTTGTAGCCACCCTGAAGGGGTTGGTTTTTTTAAGTTTTTTAAATTCCTAGCTCTCCTTCATCACAGATGATGATTTTACAATTTAAAAAAATTTCATACTTTCCTAGTTATCTGCAAAATTTCTATTTTCTACCATATCTAAATATGGTGTTTTTTTATAAGCTTTGATATTTCTTCTCATTTCCCATTTCACCACCACCCCTTTCATTTTCAATTTTTAATTTAAAAAAAGTTTTGCTTTTAGGGTGTTCTCTTTACCATCTCACCAAATTTAAATTTCTTATCACACTAATAAAGGGTTGATAAATTTAGTTTTGAAAATTTCCAACCCTGACTATTTCCTGTAGCCCATTTTAAATTTTCAAACTATTTTGGTAATTTGAATTTTTTTATTTACACTCAATAAAAATCTTCAATCATCTTCTATATCGAGGAGTATTTTATATTTTTCCATTTCTGGACTTTTATTTTGAAATTCAAGAATATTAAATCCTTCATTGCAGTCCCTGACAAATTTCAATCTTCTACCACACTGATAAGTAGCTTATTCACTTAGTTTTGGATATTGCAAAGGCCCCCATTTCACCAACTCATAAGGAGAGAATTTATAGCACTAATATTTATATCTGGATTGATTTCTTTACATTCCTGGCACATATAATTTTTCCACCTGCCCTAAAAGGTTTTGTTCCCACTTTTACACCATCCCCTCCCCTATATTATGTATCATGTCTTGAAGGGGAAAGGGATGACGGTGCTATTGATTCAAACTCCCTATAACTACCTCACTGATGGCAACCATCACAAAATATACAGCGACGTAGCTACTGCGAAATATACATCACATATTCACACAGTCATTGTGTGCAACCTTGTTTAGTCAATAACTAATTTTATCAACAAAAATAAAGTTTATTTCAGAAAATGGCTTAAAATGTATGCATCAATTTAAAAAAAAAATTATGATTTGAAACAGGACAAGGTATTTGTTGAGTTATGAAACCTATTTCAATTTACTTTTGTTTTATATTTGGAAGACAGTACAGGAAAGGTGGATAGTAACATACAAAAGGAACAGATACAATATGTCTTTTACAATGAAAAGAAGAACACAGTTCAAACTTTACATTGCTGCCACTGGACAGAGAGGTAATGACTGTCTCTTGTGAAAATTGATCATTACTGCTCAGTCCCCGACCTAGGTTTCACTCTATCGGAACTCGTCAGGAGGGATTGTGAAACGCGCAACACAACTTTTTGTGCCTTCTTCCACGTATAATACAATCACCTCATATAGCAAAAAGAGGTTTTTCTTATAGAAATTTACTTTTATTTGAAATACGAGCAATTTATGTTTAATTTGCAAATGAATGAATACCAGTATTTCTTGTGTGCACATGTCTGTATCTAAACATCTCTGAAACACTGACCTGCACTACTACCAAATTACTCACAAGTTTCCATGATAGCTAATTGTTTTCAGGGCCGTGAGGCAGAGTATTATTTGAGTTTTACATATTGTTTGTTTATAAATTTAAATTATATTACTTTGTTTCTCCAATTAATAAATCCACGCTTAACACAAGGTGAGTCGAGTCACTTTTTTTATTGTATTTTATTTTTTTGTCACTTAATTGGAAAAGTGTCACTATTTGTCACACTCTCCATAATTTCTTCTTTGAATAAACTACTTTCAAATATATCTGCTGAACCAAACAAAAGATTTATCTAGAAATGATGATTAATTTGTCAATATTTTGTCAGTCTTGTTCCTTTGTGAAGAGAGAACATTGAATGCTACACCACTAGGAGAAATAACTATAAAATTTCAAAACAGTGAACCTCATTAAATTCAATCAACAAATTAATTAATGAACCTTGCAAAAGTTGCTTCAAAATACACTGGGTTCTTTTTGTTTTGTTTTTGGTATGCTGATAAATAACTAATAAATAAAGTATAATGGGAAAACTAAATCTAAAAAACAAAATAAAATTTGAGAAATAATCAAATGCCATCATATCATCAAAACACAAATGTTTAAAAATGAGAAGAGCCAAACTCAAAAATTAAAAATTAATGATAAACTTCATAAAGCTAGTTAAGGAAAGGAATTTTCACGTCTGAAGAAAGCTCCAGATGAAGCTGTGATGGGTCCAAGTCATGTCAGTGATAAATATAATAATATAATCAGTATTAAATAAAATTCAAGATGTAGGGGAAAATAAAAAGGCTGTATTCAAAACATCATTTTTTTAAGACTGAAACGCCCAAGAATCAAATGTAGTTCTCTAATGAAGTGGTTGTTGGGTTAGTTAACTTTTCATTAAAAATGTTTGTACAAAATATATATTCAAACTAAAATGTAATACATATTATTGCTTTTTTTTTACATATTTTACTAAATATTTAGTTATCGGCATATTTTCGCAAAAGAGTTAGCTATGATGAAGGTATAATTTAGATAAAATGTTGTATTCAAGCTTTAGTTATAGGTAATGTATTAAAATTAACATTTGGTTCAAATTATTTGCTGTTCAAAAGTATTTTCAAAATTAATTTTGAATAAATTACATCTAGACTATCCCCTGGATTAGGATAACTCAGTAGTAGAGAATTTCCTTGTCTAACCAAAAGTCCTGGTTTTAATTTCCCTGCTTATTTGTCACATTTCAACTTATTTCTTATAAAAATGAATCGTAACAAACTGAAATATTGTGTAAACCAAAGGCAAAAATAAAATATCGCGGCTTGGGGGAATTTGGAGGACACTATATCTTAGTTTACTATTTTGAAAAGTTATTTTATATATATATATATTTCCACCACCATTTCATTATATTTGTGTAGGTTTTTTCATACTAACAGGTCACATTTAATACTATTTTTTTAGCTGTAATTACAGTTTTCATCCTGATAACAAGGATTGTTTCTGTAAAAAATAAGGCTCATATAGGCATTAATAAATAATCTACTATATGCTATAAAGTATTAAAAAATGCTAAGTTATTATATGACATTCTATTAATTAGGTTTCCTGCAATATTAATGTTCTCCCTTCTAAAAAACTTCTTGGACCTACCCTTGTATGTAAAAGTAATTGTGAAGTAGAAATCATAAGAGCATGTAGAAAGTTGTTTAACAATGTAAAAAAATAATGTTTTAGGCTTTGCTGAAACTTAAATTATTGCTTAAACAAAACAAATAATAATCCTCACATTAGTGTATAAAATCTAAAAACATATAACCTAAAATAAAATTTACAACTATTAATTAGGAGTGTTTGTTTTAAAATTATGCCTACATTTAATACAGGTTTCTTCTCGTTTGGATTTCTAAAGTTTTGAATTTACTGATTCACTGAATTGTTAAATATTTGAACTTTGCAGGTTTGCCCGATGAAAAGTCTTAAGTGGTGTTTTTATTGTCTTCGTTACTGCTGTATTTTCTTGCAGAGCCCCTCGGATTGTCTGTCGCTTCACATGCCCCCGGGCCGAGTCCAGCGCAACGCTCGTGTACGACAGCTATTTTCCCAATGACCCACCTGAAATCCGAGGTTTGATTCCCTTTGAAGGTCTTTGTCGTTTTTGTCATTCCAGAGCCTTACAGATCCAGTCTAAGTTACACGAGGTGATTAGCACGTTGGTTTAGTTATTTATGCTCCTTTAATATAAATAGCGTGGAAAACTATTAATGACCTGCAACAAATCACTTTGAGTGCCTTTCCAATTCTATCTTAGTCTTTAAATTGAAAAATGACAGCTGGACATGGGAATAAAACCAGAGACCTTTGGCTTAGTACAGCAATGCTATAACCACTGAGCTATCCAGGAATCTTCCCGTGCTCAAGGTAATTCTTCAGTCATATTTTAAGGCAGAGTCTGGGATGGGCGAGCGGAAATTATCAGCTACATATGAGCGATCAGTTAAGATCATGGTGTATATGAAAATGCAGCCACCTTCAACTCGGGAGGGCTTTATTTTGTCAATAAATAATATAATGACAATTTTACGAATGTACATATCATGAGGGATAAATAGCCAAGCTATTATAGCCAAGCTATTATAGCTATTAAGTACGGCTCTAGTCACAAATAAATATCATATTCTTTAAATACCAACCCGCCCAGGCGCGGAGTCAGGGGGGGGTCAAAGGGTCAGTTGACCCCCCTGTGAAAGTTAAAAAATTAATACAAAAAATAAAATGAAAGTTCAAATTTTAGAAATAAATTACAACACAGTTAAACTGTCCATTTTTCTACGAGCAGACACTTCTCAAGCCAGGTCCACAAGTGTGTTATCCGTTCACGTTTATTCAATGTCCAATATGACGTATGCAAGTGTGGAAAAGGCAGAAAATGTCAGGGGAGGAAAGCTTTAAGGCTTCTCAGGTCATCCAAATTTCAAAAATGTCTAGAGGAGGACAACTCTATATAGCTTCTAGATGTATGTCATTTAGAGAAATTTTCAGGCGAGGACCACCCAAAATAGTCTAGTTTCTGAAATAATTCAATTAAAAAAAAATTATGTGGAAGACAACTTCAAAAATTATCTTCTAGAAGTATCTAATCATCGTAAAAAAAATTAAGGTGAGGATCACTCTAAATAGCTTTGAGGGGCTTCCAAATTTAAAAAATTTCTAGGTGAGTATAACTTTAAATGGCTTATAAAATAATCTAATTTAAAATAAATGGTACGGCGCACCGCACAGACTTTCTCTCTCTTTCTATAAACTCGAAAGATTTCTGAACGGAATAATGTACATTGTATCATCACCACTCCACATAAGAACACGCATAAAATAATATACAATGATATAGAATCAATGAGAAAAGAGGCGCATCTTTGTCCACCTAAGAGCATTTCAAACAGCTTAATGTTTTAAAGACCTTAATAAAATGGTATTTGAACCATTTGCTGACAGCTTGGAAACTCGGATCTGCTTTACATGTTCCAATTTATTAAAATTATATTACTAGAGATAAATGGAGGGAAGTAGAAACAAATCTAAGGAATCTTAAAAGTTATAAAAAAGATTAATATTGGGTCCACAAGGTTCAACACTTCGTATTAAAATTTCGATTTCTGGTGAACAATTTTTTTCAAAAAATTGTTGGAGTAGGGCCACCGCAAATAGTTTATAAAAACTATCTTGTTTTAAAAATTTGGGGAGGATGACCACTGTTTAAAACATAGATAAGATCAAATATGAATGAAAAACTATTAAATGGCTTTAAACAGAAATCTAACATTGTAAGTAACTATGTTATTTATAATTATGACCCCCCTATGAAAATGATCTGGATCCGCGCCTGAACCCGCCTTGGTGGCACAGTTAGCCAACGCGCTAGTTTCATGCTGATCTAGACTGTCGAGGACAGGGAGATCGAGGTTTGAGTCTTGCTTGGGTGAACTGGGGTGGCTTTTCTTAGATTTTTCCAGTCTACCTCCACACAAATGCGGGTAAAATTCCTCTATATGAAACGTTACCAATTCCAAACCCATTAGTGTAATCGGTACTTGAGTGTATAACCTGAACGGGTAGAAAGACGCGGTGCAAGTATTATTATTATTATTATTATTATTATTATTATTATTATTATTATTATACTACATACATAAATACAACTATTTATCTATCATGACATGTGCATTTGTACAGTTGTCATTGTACTATTAGTAACATAAAGCCCTCTGATTAAAAGATGGCTTTGTTCTCTGATAGCTTGCTATCTTAATTGATCACTCATTAGTAGCTGATGACTTTATCATATCCATCACCAACGCTGCCTTGATATATGAGTTAAGAATTAGCCTAGGCATGGACCGACTCCTGGATAGCTCAGTGATAAGATCATTGGTGTACCAAGCCAAAAGTCCCGGGTTCAATTATCGTGTGCAGGTGTCATTTTTCAATTCAAAAAATATGATATTCAGATGCAGCTGTAGCTGTACTTAGTAACTATTATATCCTGGCAATTTATCCTTAAATTCTATTTTATATATATATATATAAGATTTAATATTTCTTAACTCCATTAAATTTAGACAATAAATCACATGTGCCTAATAAAATCGAATGCTTCATTATATGCCAAAAATAAAATGCCCCTAACATATTAATATGTTAAAATAATATTATATTATAACATATTAATATGTAATAATATTACTATATTAATACTTTTTTTTGTGTCTATTTAACACATTAATCAACTCGCATAACTTATGCTAAGCACAGGGCTTTTCAAGGTTGTCATTCAAATTTGGGAAAAAAAATCTGTATCGAGAACAATAAAAAATGTTATTTTATTAAGTAAAAACTGCTACAGCAAGTTCCCAAATGATTGGCAACCCTGCTAATCATTGTGACTCACTCGTTCATCATTTTCATTTGTATTATTTTTTCTTGAATGCAGATTGTTTTATGTACTGTGGTGTTTGTATTTGTTTAACAAGTTAACTATTATTTTTGTTGATGTTGAAATGGGATGTTCTGAGATTGGTTTATCATTAAAGGCCTTGGAAGGAATCAAATCTCGAATTTTTCCCAATATAATTTTTTCACCCACTAGTTGCTCTTTTTTTTTTGTGTGTGTGTGTGATCATCTAACACCATTGTATTAAAGATGGCGAATCAACATCATTGTTGAAATTCTATGGAAAATGTGGCTTGCTCATGTAAATAAGATTGAAATTTAATTTTACATATGAAAATCAAATTTCACAGCTTTTGTTTTACATTTTCAAGAGACAAAAATTAAATTTTAATAAACAACTGAGAAATAATAAAAGTCCTTTTTGTTTAAAGTTAAACTAGCCGTAATAAAACAAAAATAAAACAGTTATTTTAGATGCACAGTTTTGCTACAAGAAGCCATTGTTCCTCAAAGTAATATTTTAAAAAACACATGAGGATTCATTTGCTTTGTGAATTTGTATAAATTTTTATGTTTTATTTATTCTATTTATTGACCAAAATTAGCTAACATTTTTCTGTTATAGTGTAATAATTATTTTCCAAACGTTCAAGCTTACATACATTTATTTTAGGACCATAAAGTTTAAAAATAATATAAAACATGTCACACATTTAGATGTTAATGTTACCCATCCTAATTTAAACTGATATTTATTTAGTTGTCAACAACTAAAATGTTGCATGGCTTGTTTCCCACAGCTTATTTGAAAATAATATTAATAAAACAATAACTAAGGAGTTTTTTCATATAAATTATTTTTAAAAGTATGGAATTACTTGAATAAAAAATACAATAACAATAATTTAATTATATTTACTCAAAACACTTTTTTTTCTCTTTTTAACAATAATAATGTGCTTTTTCAGACCCCAATAATAATAATAATAATAATTTAATTTACTAAAGTAAACTAGGTATTTTGGTTAATTATTGTATTAGTATAATTTTCTGCTATCCCTGCACATAATAAACTGCAATCACTGTAACAATTTGCACACAATATTTTTTTAGAGCTTCCTTATCTGCAACCTGATTGATAACGCTTTTGCAAGGAAAGGAGTATTTCTCACTAAAAATTGTTTCATTAGTTGCATGACCTAAATATAATTGTGATGTCTTATGTTATAAAATTAAGGTCGGGGGGTGTGGGGGGTTGAAGGAACCATAGTATCTAAAATTTTGTACTTTCATGTTGTATCAACTTTGAAAAATATGGTAAAATATTCATTCTAGGAGTCAACTTCTGCTGGATTTTCAATTAAAAAATATTCTAGCAGAAAATTATGAAAAAGTTGATACATCACCAACATCAACTGTTTCAAGCCTTTGGCGGGGAAAGTTTAGTGAAATGCTGTCATCTTCCTCTATCCTTCCACCAGTCTTCCTCCATCCTTCCACCAGTCTTCCTCCATCCTTCCACCAGTCTTCCTCCTTTAGTCACTTTCGTTCCTCTCTGACTTGCACACTTCCTGTTCCTCTCATCTTTTTTTTGGCCTCCCTTCTGGTATTTTTCCTACATACTTCTGCATCATTCTCTTTGGTATTCTCTCCCTTTTAATCCTCATTACATGACCATACCATCTCTGTCTTTCTTCCTCTACTATCTCATATACTCCCTGTACCCCAACTCTTTCCCAGATAACTTCATTCCTAATCTTGTTTCACCTCGTGACGGCTGACATGCTCCTAACAAACTTCATTCCCATGGCCTCCACTTTCCTAGTCTCTCTTACGTTAAATGTCCATGTTTCTGCTGAATATGTGACAATGGGTACAAAGTATGCCCTGTACAACACTTCCTTACACTTCAAGGACACTCCTCTTCTCCACAGCAGGCCTCTTACACACCTATAGAACAACTCTCCATAGCAGATTCTCTTACACACCTTTAGAACAACTCTCCATAGCAGGTCTCTTACACACCTATAGAACAACTCTCCATAGCAGGTCTCTTACACACCCATAAAACAACTCTCCCTGCTGTCCTCTTCTCATTAAATCCTCTCTTCTCCAATCCCTCACCTCAATCACGCTTCCAAGCTATTTTACATTCTGTACTTTTCTCAGCTATATTCCATCCAACTTTATATCTTCACTATGCCTTATTTTCTTCTTTGTCATTATCAACACCTCACACTTTGTCATGATAAATTTCATTCCACACTCTTTTACGTCATAATTCCATTCCTATAGCTGTTCCTTCTCCCACCATACCAACAAGTCATCAGCAAAAATCATGGTTTTCATTCTTTCCTTCTCGAGTTTCTTTTCCACTTTATTCATGACTATTTCCATTACCATTATAAATATTAGTGGTGAGAAAGTATTTCTCTGCCTCACTCCATTTTTATTCAGAAATAATTTTCCACCTCTTATTACTCTCATTACAACTCCTCTTTCCACTTCAGCATCCTCCATCGCTTTCCAGACTTTAGTTCTATCCACGCTATCATATACTTTCTCCACATCCATAAATACTATTACCAGGTCCTTCCCAAATTCATGCCTGCTTTCCATCAGCTGTCTTATAGTGAAGATCAAGTCTTGTAGATCTCTGTTCCATAAATCCGTGCTGTTCCTCTCTCCACCTTCATTCCCTTTTATTTCTTGTTTTATTTTCCAGTATCTTCTAATATATTTTTGTACAGTGGCACATCAGCGTTATTCTCCTATAAGTTGTACACATCTTCCTGTCTCTTTTCTAAAGAATCAAATCTTCCAGTCTCCCAGTCTCTTGTTCTCCTTCCATATCACTCAGCACCTTGTATAACCATTGTATTCCTGATTCTGCTTCAGCTCTTATCAATTCCACAGTTGGCAATGTTACACCTTCTTCTCATGTACCTCCTCGCAGCTCCATGATCTTGTCAGAGATGTTGATGCTCATCGATGTATAAACATAAACCATATTTTATAACAGTTACATTTTAAGTTATTAAGTTTAAACAATGAGTTTGTTTTGATATTATAAATGTGTCCATCACAAAAACAGTGATTATGTAAGTGAACATATGAGATAACATTTCATTTTATGGTGATTTAAGTAATGACTGTGACCTAACTATAATTCAACCCAAACAAAATTCACCATGTTATGTTGACCATGACTGGTTGACAGATGTGCCAAATATTGTCTGAATTAGGTACTTAAAAATTAGACAGAAAATATTACATAAGCAGATTCTTTAACTCTTCTAAACAATTATCAACAGGGGCATTAAAAATTCAAATGTAGGCCTATAACATGGTTAAGTAATATGATCTTGAAATGTCATACAAGTAATGTTGAGAGGGAGCGAGGCACATAAATCGACAGTGCATATGTAATTTTATTTAACAAACAATAATTATTTAAAATATAGCTTTGCTTTCATTCAGGTATTGTTTTTTGCATGATAATTTTGAAAAACAATAATACTTAGCATACCTATAAATAAGTAATAATGTAATATTAATATAATAACAGATAAAAAAATAGAAAATATAATAATACTAGTTATTTTGGTTTTATAAAATAAATCCTGCTGATAATTTTAAACTCTAGTTGCTCTGTCTGTCTGTGATGGATTATGATTTAGGTTTGAATGTGATAAGTTAGATTTTCTTGGTTTTAATCTCTGCCTAACAACCACGCTCTGAAAGAATGTAATCAGGGCTATCATTTCACAACTCTGCACAAGAAAGAAACTTTCATCTGATACTCTCCAGACCATGTTAACAATTTGTAAATGTGTTATGTCGCCAGGCGGGCATTGCCGCAGCCCCTGCTCGGGCTGTCTCTGCCGTCAAGAACATGAACATCCCTCAGCAGATAAAGGACATCAAGTTGCCGGATCTACCTCAGGCAATCAAGGACCTCAAGTTCTGACCACGGGGAGCAGGGGAGCACTCAGCCCTGTCCTCTCACAGACACTACAGCTAAATGCACACACCCTTCCTTGACACCATGCACATCTGGGCTGGAAGAGCTATTCTTGTAATGAAACTAAACTCACCTCATTATCATGACCGAGCATGGCATCAATAATATTATTCTCAAATTGGCTCTTAGCTCCTTCATATTATACTTTTCTGTGTGTTTACTTGTTAGTGATGTGTGTGGCCAGCCAATTGGTCGTCTAGTTGGAGAAAACTGTTGTTTACTCTTGGTCACAGTTTCCTACCTCCTCGCAAACTATCACTGTCCACAGTAGTGTTTTAAGTTTCAATATGAAATTGAAACAAATTGTCTGAAACAAACAAATTAAATAAACTTGGGCTATATTTGTAGTTGTCATAACACGTTACAAACTTACATGTGACAGCATTCCCAGATATGATCACCAAAACTAATTGTTTTCCCAAATAAATCAACTAACAATCAATAAAGAAAAAAACAATGGTAATATTTCGCTTAAGCAAACTATTGATGATTTATTATCGATTTTGAAAACTGTAAACTTACTAATAAAATTTACAATATGTGTTTTATATCTACATGTACTATGTATAATAAAGATCTCGATTGAGTTGCAATAGTTATAAAGCAGTAGCCATTCTTAAGTTATTTATTTTTATTACAAACATGTTAATTTTGAGACTGGTTGAAAGAATCAAGTGAGTTTAGTTGTACATTACAAGAAAACTTATTTTTGCCACCAAAAAGGACCAGCTTTGTAGTTTGTTTATGTGTAATTTTCAACAAATAACCGTTTGATTACTGCACGATCCCTGCGGGAATTTTTGAATTCCCAGTGTCGACTTTATGATCTGTGAGCTATGTACACATTCCAACTTTGACCAGTATTTTTAAGAGTGGCCATTAATGGAGTAGAGTAGGTGTGATTCACTGCTCGATTTATGCTGCCATTTGCTACATAGCTACATCATAACCTCACTATTATAAACACTATGTGAAATGGAATTTGGAAAAAAAAAAGTTGTCTTTAATTTAATCTTATTTACAGCAATTCAAATTGGCGAGTTTTGCAAGCACTTTTTAACTTAACTGAAAGAATTGGGCTATTTAAATTTCCATTACATGGGAGCACCAACTCATTTGATGCTGACATAGCGAAGATAAAACCTGCAGACATAAGACTGCTCTATCGTTCCTTGGTGTGGTTGGAGTATTCTTACACCATAGTATAACACCACTACACCACCTTTAGAAGATGCATCATTAGCATTTGTTGATTAATAAACATTCGGCTATCTTGACACTATAAGGTACACAATTTAAACTAATTCATTCTGATATCTGTACACACTTAAACCAAGTTTTACTTATTTTGGATATGTTGATAGACTGACAACTTTGTGATAAATTCACACTAAAACACAATAACATCACCTAGTCCACACTTTAACATTTACCAATGTCTGATTGAAATACAGGTGTAATGACTTATTAAAAACTTATAAATAAAAGTGTAGTAATTACATACACCCTACATTGGTCACCAATGAAGTATTGAAGGAATACTGTTTTAAGTTCATCAGTGTTGAAATACAAAAAATTATTGTCTATAATTTGATAATTAAATAAGATATAAAGCTTTAAATATATTATCGGGCTATACAAGCTATCATCAATACTATAATGACCAATCATTTAACTCATTCACATATTAATGCTTTATGAATACTGTAACTAAATGAACATGGTGTCCGACTGTACTGTTAATTAATCACCAATTAAATAAGGGCAAGTAGTCACCTAAACATTTATAGGAAAATTTATCAAAGTGTAACTATTCCATTTATGTTATAATTCTAAAATTTTAACTTGTAAATAATCTCACTCCTTTATTAAACATATTCAACATTACTTATTTTTAAAATGTTAAAAGATATTTCTGTATATTTGATGGTACAACTCACACCATTCGCTAACCAATATTTTACATATAATTGTGTTTGCTACTTAATTATATAATGTAATTAAATGTTTGATATTTAGTTGGTAACATTTTTATAAAATAAAACATATTTTTTCTATTCCACTTTTTATGGTAAAATTATAATCCAAAAATGTAATATGTAAACAGTAACTTTAATATATTTGGTCTTAAATATAATACATAAATAATATGTAATATGTATGTAATGTACATAAACAATTGTAATATTTGTTGTAAGATATATTATAAGCTTTAATATCCTAAATATTACTGATAAAATTGATACTTTATTCTCTTGATAGCCTTGTTCAAACTAAACGAAGAAACTTATTTAAAGTTCCATATCCAGTGATTAAATTGAATGATAAAAGTACAGTCGTAGTTGTTAACAAGAACGGTGTTATAGTTAAAATGTTTTAACTTCAATACCTCTCAAAATGATAAGTTTTGGTGCCACTTCATATATAGTAGAAGTAACACCTAATATTTTGGCTACTAAAGACACATTGATTTCTTCTGTCATGTAACATGTTTGGATTACTAAGATTAATCTTTGGAGTAAAACACAACTTCAGGAATAATTTAATAAATTTATTTTATGACAAAGGTTTTATTGGCTTACGGATAACTTTGAAAGAAAGGCCTCTTTTTAATCATGGGGTAATCTTATATGTTAAAGAAGGTACAGGAAAGTGTGTAAGGAGCTTACAAACAAAATATTTTTAATGAAAAGAGGACACATTTCATACACGAAGATGCCACTAAATAAAGAGGTAGTGGCTGCTTGAAGTACCTTGACTTGTATCTGGATAAACTTGTAACACAACTTGTACTGTCCAACACCTTCTGTTGATAGCCCATTTGTCTATCCCAGTTTAAAATTTAGGGTATCCCTTTCACACTAGTGTCCACACTGAATATACTATGAGTCCACACTAAACTACCTCCCCTCTCCACACTAAACTACCTTCCCTCTCCACACTAAACTACCTTCCCTCTCCACACTAAACTACCT
>CABFWO010005637.1:0-44865 GCA_902155825.1 Timema genevievae | reverse complement strand
ACTTAGTGACTATTTGGGCTGGGCGGATCTACACTTGATCACGTGATTGCCAATGCAATTATCATGTGAACGTCAAGGGTTGATGGCGCGTGAAGTAGAATATTTGGATACAGTCCTAGTTTATTTAGGTTATGATATGAAATTAATGAAAAAAAATCACTGCATATTATCATGCCTGCCACTAATTCAGTCAAAACATTTGTTTGATTCAGGATTTAAATTTACAGAACACTATATCTATTGAAGAAAATAGGAACTAATAGCAAATCCATGGACTCTGGAACACTCGATGTGATTAAATAAACCAATTGGGATGCTAGTAAAAAATATAAACTATTAATTCTAATATTTAATATTAGTTCTCTACTCACTTCAATACAGTAGGTTTCGAGAGTCCTAGAAGATCTGCAATTAACTGTCCTATATCCCCCCTTTGATTAATCCACGGTCAATCATTGATTTGAGTCCTCTTCCACAATTGATCATTTCCAGTTGTCTTTGGTGATCTATAACTTCTCTTCTTTTTTCCTCCTGGGAACTCATTATCAGAAAAACACACAAAAAACTATGCACAGATAAAAAATTCCCTTGCAAAATTTCATAAGATTAAAGTTAGATTTAAGTTAGATTAAAGTTGAATTAAAGTTTGATTAGAGTTAGATTAAAGTTAGCCAAATTAATATGTATTTGAACTAAAGAAAAAATATCTGTATACACAAAGTTATTCTTAAAATAATTAGTAAAATGATCTAGGATTAAGTTTTTTTTACATCAATACAGAAGCCCATTATTAAAATTAAAGTTATAAATTATTATAAGTTAGAGTAAGGTCCTAACAAACTAGAGGCTGAATTTAAAGTTAAAAATATAATAAACGCGCACAGTAATAAATTTCATGAAATATATTTAAATTAAGCAAAGTCTTAATATTTATTTGAGGTCGTCCACAAAGCTTATTTATCCTTTTATTCCAGTTAAAATAATTATTCAGAGAACTTTCACAAAAGGTCTAACAAATATGGTTTTTTGATGATGACGCAAACAAGTTGTTTAAAAGGGTGCACCCACGCAGTGGATGATTATATTTTATTCAGTTAAATATTTCTAAAAACAAAAAACTAATAATAAAGTAATTAATTATATACAAAATAAATTACAAGTATTTTATCCTTACCAAGTAAATATGATGCCTGTATTAAAAAGTATTAATGTTTACACTATACTACACAGAATAAATAACATTCCAAAACCAAGAATAAGTACTTTTAATATATGTTTAAAATATAGTTTCGGATTGGGTAAAAAGAAACTATTAAAAGTAATGAAATAATGTGAGAAAACTTAAGTTTAGGTTATTTTAAATGTAAAATATAACATGTAATTAAAAAAACTTAACATATATATAATAAAACAGTGATATTTTACCAGTGTTGGCAACTCAAAGCCTAAACATATGATTTTTGAACTGTCATCCAGGTAAAAACCTATCATGAACGGATTTTACAGACTTTTTAAGTTTGTCCATTTTGAGTATACTGTACATTGATTTAAAGTGTTTTATTATCTTAGTGGGTGAAATATGTTGTATTCATAGTTGCAGTCATGATAGGTGAGTACTAGTTTGAATTGAATGTGCTACAATCTCTTGTTTTACTAAATATGCAGATTATCTGTGGGACTCGTCCACCCCATTACTGTGGATAGTTGGGAGTTAACTGTGTTATATTACAGGTTCATGTTTGTGTTGCTACTCCTCCCCTGCTTTATCCTTGTTACATGTTTGTGTTGCTTCTCCTCCCCTGTTCTATCCTTGTTACATGTTTGTGTTGCTTCTCCTCCCCTGTTCTATCCTTGTTACATGTTTGTGTTGCTTCTCCTCCCCTGCTCTATCCTTGTTACATGTTCGTGTTGCTTCTCCTACCCTGTTCTATCCTTGTTACATGTTTGTGTTGCTACTCCTCCCCTGCTTTATTCTTGTTACATGTTGGTGTTATGTTACAGGTTCATGTTCGTGTTGCTTCTCCTCCCCTGTTCTATCCTTGTTACATGTTTGTGTTGCTACTCCTCCCCTGCTCTATCCTTGTTACATGTTCGTGTTGCTTCTCCTCCCCTGCTCTATCCTTGTTACATGTTTGTGTTGTGACTCCTCCCCTGCTTTATTCTTGTTACATGTTAGTGTTATGTTACAGGTTCATGTTCGTGTTGCTTCTCCTCCCCTGCTCTATCCTTGTTACATGTTTGTGTTGCTTCTCCTCCCCTGTTCTATCCTTGTTACATGTTAGTTCTATGTTACAGATTCATTTTGTGTTACTTCTCCTCCCCTGCTCTATCCTTGTTACATGTTCGTGTTGCTTCTGCTCCCCTGCTTTATTCTTGTTACATGTTGGTGTTATGTTACAGGTTCATGTTCGTGTTGCTTCTCCTCCCCTGCTCTATCCTTGTTACATGGGGATCAATATTCCCACCAGAGAAGAGCTCATAGCTAATAAGCTTGATCCAAGAATGTTGGCCAGACATGTCGGTAGGTGACATTCATGAGCACTACATATGATTGTATATTTTGTTACAAAAATTTGTTTGTATTTTTTGTGGTTGTATTTATAGATATGTATCTTACTTACACATTTATTTAAATTTTCCATGCTTATTTTTATAACAACATTTAAAATCCCAAAGATCCTAATTGATCACAAAGACCATAGGCTTTTAATTATTTTGGGAAACAGAACAAATCCATTTTCAATTTAAAAAATAAACTAAAAGTATTTCATATCAAATGAGAATGAATAATATGACAAATTTTTTGGGATTCATTCTATAAGTCATATAATATCTTGCCTTAATAATTAATGCATTGTTCCAAACTCCCATTTGAGCAGATTATTAGAGGATTAGAGGATTAGAGGATGGGGNGGGGGGGGGGACATGTCCCTCCTGTCCCCCCGCTAATGACACCCATGACATATACTTAGTTTCACTGCTACACCATTATTGAAACTGATCATTTTAACTCCACTCCTATAAAAATCACGGTTTTTAGAAGTATTCTCACTACACAATAATTCTCCAAAAAACTCACATTTATTATATAATTAAAATATAATGTGTGTTTGTTAATGCTAGAACAACAAAACCAAGAAACTTATAAAGCTGACACTTGGCATATGTATTTGAGATGAACTTGAGAATACGCACCTCAGGCATTTTTATTTTACCTAATATATTCAAAGTCTAATGGGTTGGATCGCTTGACTAATGTTGTGGGTAACTCCAAAATCAAGAAACCTAAAAAACTCAAACCTTGTATAGTTGTGTAACGGTTGGGGGGCTTCTGACACCATATGTAACAGTTGGGGTGTTGGGCTAAGTGTGGAAGGACGGAGGCGTTGGCAGACCTTGTAAATGAGATGTTTATTTAACAAAGCTACCTGTGATATTTAAAATACAGAGTTTGATGAACAGAGATGCAGGATTCGCATCGCCGAGTTGGATTTTGACTCTGTTTGTTTGCCATAACTGGATACTGCCCTAACCACGTAACCGATCAACTAGTAATCGTTCCTCAACAGTATTTCACACACAAGTCCAACTTGTACTCTCATAAAGAAATACAAGGCAATTACTTTCACCAAGACTCAAACCCTCGAGTCAAGACATCTAACACACAGTCGATGTTAACCCGACAAACTATACGTTATGGACGTATGTCACCATGAACCCCATGTCCAAAAGACCAACGCGCTACACGACCGACCAGACAGAGAAAGTCCCCCTCCTCCTCGACCTGTATTTAAAATTTTGTTTTACCCTATTTCTTGAGACACATGCCGACTAAGGGTTTTTGCAATTAAACACTTAACAATGCAGCTATGACACACGCTCATGTTTAGAAATCCTCTCTTAAATCCAACTCAAGTCAGCGGATTCTTTTAAAAATAATGTATTTACTTTATTACTATACTGTAACACTTGAGCTCTTACAGTTGTTTAAGTAAACCTGAAGGTGTGCACCTTGAAAGGTTTTTTTTTCTTCAAATATATATTGATTTTTATTTTGTGAATCTGACACCTTTGACCACAAGTTTGTGTAGCTCAAAAACTAAGAAAAATAGAAGAGTTGAAATTTTGTTTAAGCTCATATACTTAGGAAACTTTAGGCTATGCATCTCAGTTTTTTTAAACTCATATATATTGAGAGTTTGACACCTTAAATTATGTAAAGAATAGTGTAGGTGACTATCTGACACCTTAGCTCAGTCGGTAACATGTATGTCTACTGAGATAAGGGTCCTGGGTTCGATTCCCGGAACAGCCGAAAAATTTATCACTGGTTAAATATGGGTTTACCCCTTCACAATGATGAATTAACGGCCGGGAACTAGATGCTGTGTCTTTCCGAGTCTTAAGTTAGATTATAAGGCATATGAAGCTACGACAGGCCTAGCAAGCCAATAGTGGAAAAATATATGGCTTGAATAAAAAACTGACCCAAGCGACAGGCTGGAAACAGTAATGGTTGTAAAGTAAAGTGTAGGTGACTCCAAAACAAAAAATTTAACTTTGTATATATAATATACTAAAGGCAGTTGCTGATCCAAGAGGGTGGGTTTGACACTGTGCCCCCTATTTACCACCCCAAAAGGACTAAAAATGTTTCAAATATTTGTCTTATAATATTTCAATATGGCTTTGAGTCATCCTTTCTTGGGCAATAAAATTTGGTGTAAAGTGGACTAGCAGAACCAGCGAGCTGATTTTCCTGGCACTCTCCCCTTCATTTCAAGCATCAACAGATTATCTGAATCCAACAAATCTGTGTCCCTCATGCCAGTCATTTATGCCGATTATTCTAAATGTGTGGCTATATTTTAAATTCTTTAGTGATAAATACAAAATACTAATTTGGAAATAAAAAAAATTTAGATCTAATCCATTCCCTCCAATGGAAACACACCTCATTTGCTTTTTCAAAAAAGAAGCTCACTCCACCAAAGAGTGAATGTACCGTATGTAAAGTTAATTTGGATGTAACAGTAACATTTGTCAAGATCTTTTTTTTTTCTATACTCTCGAGCTGGTTTTTATTTAGACAAAGAATTACAGAAAGCCTATAAACATGTAACCATAAATGTGAAGCCAAATTTTAAACAACACATGTCCAAGTCTTTCTTTCATCTAAACACAAAATGTGTATTCTTATTGTGTACAGAATTTTGTGTGCCCCTATTAATTTTATTGAAAATTATATTTTAAATGACAGAGCCAGTTGTCCTAACAATAAAATAAAGTATAATTTAAACAATTTTAAAGCTTTTATTTAGACTTGCTTAAGACAAACTTCTAATGGACAGTATACAATTGAAAACTAAACAATTAATCGGCATCGGTGATCGGCCTAATCAGTATCGGTGGTTAGCATCGGTGATTGGCCCAGTCGGCAACAAATGATCGACATCGGCCTGGTCGTCAAAATATCTGATCAGGCCAGCTCTAGGTTAAATGTTATGCAGTAAGTTGAGGCTTGTCTACAAGGGTCAGAGGTGCCATAACCCCCCTCTCTGACCTTTAACACAGTACCTTGACCTTACTAATATATATTTCTGTTCCAGGAGCTGATAGTCTGGCTTATCTGTCTGTGGATGGTTTGGTACAAGCAGTGAAGCATGGTATCGAGGATCGGAGCTCAAAGGTTGGGCACTGCACAGCCTGCCTCACCGGCAAGTACCCGGAGAAGTTGGAATGGTAGGATAGTCCTGATAGCGTACCAACAGATATATTACCAACACACGGAAAAATTTAATAAAAAAACCTTAATTATCCATCAGCCTTTAAATACTGAGTTATAATATTTTGGGAATTATTAGCAAATATACAAATTAGAAGGAAAAACATAAGAAGAAAACATATATAATCAATTCCTATAGCTCTTGTGTTTCAACAATTTTTCTGGTTTTGTGTTTTACTCCTTCATGCGAAAGCAATTGAGCTATCTCGCAAATAGAAGATTTGAATCAAAACTAACTCTTTATGATGTGCAAATAACTCAAGAACGTGTATTTTCTACCATTACTATAATAGTGATAATAATTTCAAGTCTTTATACTTCTCACCAAATGTAAAATATGAAAGATAATTAACACATTGTAACAAGGTTTAAACCAGTGTTGAGTCCAATTAAAGTCCTAAACAATTATTTTAACCTTTCAAATGTTTTTCGCTGCGTAAGTTGTAAATATATAGAAAAACATAAGAGGCACAAATGTAATTTGGTGTTGTTTGTTAAAAGTAAATATTGACCTAATATGTATCCACAGGATATGAAGAGACATTGAAAAAAAAAGCTTTTAAGTCACTTTAAAACTATACCATCCTAAAAAATTGATAGCATTTCCCAAAAATAAGTGAAATGGCTGAAAAATATATTTTAATACAAACATTTAAGTGACATATATTTTAGATATTTTTATAGCAATGCAAAATTATTCATTAGTTTTTCAAATGTAATTATGTTTTAACATTAGTTTCTCTGTAATAATTCTGTTGTTTTTAAATTCTAAAACAACTTTGAATTTAATGTATTTACTAATTTTGTGATAAGTAAAAAAAAAAGTCACTGTTTTTTCCTTTAATTTCAAAATGGTCTTCCTTCAATTTCTTCTAGGAGTAATAGTAATAATAATATATCTCGTATAAAATGACCCAGTATGTAATAGTGTTCAGCCTTTTTATTTGTTGATAAACAAACTTTTTACTTTTGATTAAACCTAAACATAAAGTAGTAAAAGCAAACTCAAACCTGTTTTAACACACTATATATTTGTGTGTAGTACCGGTACACTTCTTTAAAGCCTAAAAGATGAGGTGATTTTTTATCAATTTAAGTTGACTATGAAAAATGACAGGATCGTAATCATCTTCTCTTAACCTAACTTAATGTAAAGCCAATCATGTTCCGAGTGACTGGTTATTTAGTCCCTCAATTGTTTGTTTGTATTGTGCAGACACCAAAGCATCATGGCTCTTACAAATCCCATATTACATTTCCTTTGTCCCTACTGTACGTTCATT
Source organism: Timema genevievae (assembly GCA_902155825.1). Lineage (NCBI taxonomy): Eukaryota > Metazoa > Arthropoda > Insecta > Phasmatodea > Timematidae > Timema > Timema genevievae. Next base: position 37,797 of record CABFWO010005637.1, on the reverse strand, counting down.
CCTTTTATGTGTTTCTATGTTATTTGCTCTTGGAGGAAGTTGAGTTTCACACTCCTTCCTTGTGAGTTCTGATACAACCTAGTTAGAGGATTGTATGAGTTCTGATACAACCTAGTGAGAGGATTGTATGAGTTCTGATACAACCTAGTGAGAGGATTGTATGTTTCACACTCCTTCCTTGCGAGTACTGATACAACCTAGTTAGAGGATTTCCCTACAGAGACAACAGTTACTTCTTTTTCCATTGGCAACAATTTAAAGTGAAAATTATGTCCCACTTTTCTTTGTATAAGCTTATTGTGTTTGTTACTATCCCTCTTTACTGTATTTTCTTTCATAGATAGCAAAAATAAAGAAAAAGGAAAAATAAAATAATAAGTATAAATTTAATTAAGAAAGCCCAACCAAGGAAAGAGGAAAAACGTGGAAAGAATCCAATGAAACGAGGTGACATCTTTTTTCTTTCGTCTATGTTCTATAGTAGACTTAGTCACACACACATTTTAACACAAATTGAGTAATATTTCAGCACTGTTGCCTTTATCAAACAAAAGGAGAAGAGAGAATACTCTCCTCACAAATACTAAATTACCTGTAATAATCACAGGGTTATTCAGGTTGTAGGGGGTAACAAGACAACTATTTACACATGATGTTATAAGATGTCAAAGTTGGTGCTGTATGCACCCTGGGGGTAGGCAACACATGCAGCATGCCACACAAACTAACACAGGCATCCCCACCACTCCTTCCTTTGACACGAATTCATCATTTACTCCACACTCCACTTGTTATGTGTCGAAGAGTGATGAGCTACAGTAGCTCCCATGGCTTCTTTGGTGCTGACTGACAGTTCACAGCTGACTTCTGACAGTCAACATTTAGGTATATACCTACATTTTGACTGTCATAAGTGACAGCTGCTAAACATATGTTTTTTGCAGATCATATGCTTCGGCGTAGGGATACATAATTTGGTCTGGTAGCTTTTCAAAGCCGTCAGCTGTCAGTCAGCACCAAAGAAGCCATGGGGCTACTGTACCTACTCCATAGGTGCATACATCACCAACTTTGATGTCTCTTAGCACCAAAATCTGGCGTAGCTGACCCCACATTCATTAAAATTATATGGAATGGAAATACTTGTCTTGTCATCCCTACAAACAATATAATTTTTTTACCTGGGTCATTAACTAACCTTATATAATAATTTTTGTACATTTATAATTATTGTGAAATGTTTATTAATGTACCTTTTAACACAAAATATATTTATATATACATAAAACTTATAAAATATTGAGTATAAAATTTCGCACAAACTATGTATATGATTATCATTTAATTAGTATACACTTATAAATGACAATGTGATGTTATTTAAATTACAATGTGATGTTAGTTTTAAGTTAAGTTTTTTTCTACCCGGCTAAAATATAAATTCAAGATATGTATTCATTCTAAAATCTGACACTTTAGCTCATTCGGTAGTGTGTTTGTCTGAGCTAAGGGTCCTGGGTTTGAATCCCGACATGGCTGAAAAAATTATTATTTGTGAAATGTGGGCTTACCCTTTCACGGTGATGAATTAACAAACAGGGGCTGGATGTTGTGCTTGTTCCGGTCTTTAAGTTAGATTATAAGGCATATGAAGCTACGACAGGCCTAGCAAGCCGGAAGTGGGAAATATATGGCTTGAATAAAAAACTGACACAGGCCACAGGCTGTAAGCAGTAACGAATTTAAACATTTTCACTCTAAAACATAAAAGCAATTATTTCTCTCTTGGTTCTTCTACACAACCCTATAACTAAAGTTTGCTTCTCTTGCTTGAGAAGTTAAGCATAGCTTTAATAAAATCTTCAGAGAAGTACATCTCCTTCAGTTGAAGAACTTCTGCTCTACATGCTCTCTTCAATGCATCACGCTCATGAAGTCGTATTAGCCTCTTTGTGCTGAGCAAGGACTGAAAAAAATTAGCCACATTAAAACAAAGCATGGATTATTTATTTATAATTATAATTCATGTAACCTGTGGTAAAAAAACAACTATAAAATAGCTTTTCTTAAATTTTGTCTCTAATAGTTTTTAAAAGTGGTAAGGAAATAATTCAATATTATCTAGATAAACATAGCCAAGCTGTGAGTTATAACCAAATCCAGGGGTAGAATGGGCACTATGGCGGTAGGGAGAATTCTACAGCTATCATCATCCGTTTAGTAAAATGCCTCCATCTTCCTCTAACCTTCCACCATTCTTCCTCCTTTAATTTCTTCCATTCCTATCCTCTCACATAAACACTTTCTTTAATCTGCTCCTACCATCTCTTTCTTGGCCTTCCTTGCTGTCTTTTTCCTACATAATTCATTTCCAACATTTTCTTTTCCATCCTCACTACATGCCCATACCATCTCAGTCTTGTTTCCTCTACTATCTCATGTACTCCCTGTACCCTCACTCTTTTCCGGATAACTTCATTCCTAATCCTGTTTCTCCTAGTGACAGCTAACATGCTCCTCACAAACTTCATTATCATGGCCTTCACTTTCCTAGTTTCTCTTACAATTTGTTTTTAGTTGAGTTATGAGTATTTTCTATTTATTTACTTGTAGAGTACTGGTAGCTAAGTGTCAAATGTGCCATATGGCAAAGATGTATATTGGACTTAAACTTGTAATTAAAAAATATTACCATTTTAAATCCAATGAATTCAAATAAATATTCTGTGTCCAGTTGTGTTTTTATAATTCATTTTGCCAACCAAAGTATTGTTAGCGTATTTTGGTGCTAATAGCAACTTATCCAGACTTAATTTAGACCAGAGCCTCCCTCCCCCAACAAATGCACAGTTTATGAAAGTAAATAAACACAATTTTAAAATAACACATTTGATACCCTAATGAGAATCAAATCTAGAACCTTTGACTCAGAAGACAGAAACTCAACAATGGAGCAAAAGCATTCTAATCAAATCTTTCTTTGATAGATCCTAATTGGAAGGGATATTTTTGTTCATGGGGTTATATTTCTCAGAAAAATGTTTCAGGTTAGAAATGTGATATCAAAATAAGGTCAAGAACCATCACCTGTTTCAGGTTAGAAATGTGATATCAAAATAAGGTCAAGAACCATCACCAAACACCAAACAACTGAAAATAATAGTTGTATTACTTTCAGGAATACGTCCAGGTTCCATTTAGTTCAAGTCAATATTAAAGAAACTAGACTAGGTTTTGTAAGCGTTATGTAAATATTACTTTGTTATATGGATGTGCTAAGCTTCAAAAATTTAAATTGTCTTTGAAACAAACATCCACTTTAAAAAAAACAGGCTTTGACAATCACACAGCTTCACAAATAAAAATATTGCGAGCTAAACTACTCAATTTATAGTGAATTATTTCCATTAAAAGCTGTTATAAAAAGTCTAAACAGTGTAAATCAATATTCATATAAATATATGAATATTGATATATGAATATCAATATATGAATATTGATATATGAATATCAATATTCATATATAAAATAAGTAATTGACATACAAGCTGTGTTAATAACTTAATTTATCATATATAAACAAAATATTAAACACAATTTTGCATTATAACAATTCCAAGTAATTTTAGTGCATAAAGTTAAATATAAATAACTACAAAAATAAAAAAAATTAAATCATAAAATAACTATCAAAAAACATTCAAACTTCAATTCAGCTTCGAGAATGCTTCATATATTTGATTTGAGTTCAGTTTTAATTTAAAAAGTGGATTTCACACACCCCTACTTTGTTGGTACCGGTATGTATACATATTTTTAACATTTTATTTTTCTTGGTCATTTAACTAGCTAAAGGCGCAAATTAACAAATACTTGATCAATAATTGAGCCTTGGTTATTCAACCTTTGATCAAATAATATTCTCTGTCAACCCACCACTAAACTAGATAAGTTCTCATCGATTTTTCAACCAAAAACTTGTGTGTGATAAAGAGAAATCCGAATCAATAGAGCCACCCAGAAAGTTCCATACATTAATAGGTACCTGCCAATAGCCCAACTATTTAACATTGAATAATTTAATTTATTCACATATTCAAATAATGACTTTGTATTTTGATCTTATTGTTTAGAAATTTAATATTTTACTTTTTTTCATTAATAAAACATGGGTACATTATTTTTTTAATGTGTGATACAATATTGTTCTGTAAATATATGTAAAGGAGTGTGTGATATTAGAAAAACTTTAACTTCACTTCAAAAATAAATATCTGCTTCAAAAATTACAAAGTTTTGCCAGTAAAAATATGGACAGGCAAAATAAACATACACTCTCAATTTTTAATATAATATTTAGTGTGCAAAGTGTTATATTCTAATGACCCGCGATGGGTCGTCAATTTTAAAACACGAGTGAGGCCCCTCGTTGGGTGGCCAATCGAAGACTCCTACGTAAATAAAAAAATTACTTTTTATCCTAACATCTTTATCCCTGGATAGCTCAGCTTCTCTTATTGACACGATTATCATACAAGGAAATTCCCACTTATACAAATACTTTGATCACTTCTATGTGAATTTATTATTATTATGTATTCCTTTATACATTATTACTATAACAATTGACCCATCTCTATGCCAGTCACTGTACACTATATTATAACTAAAAAATTTGGCGACAAGCAACACACGTCCTGTTGCCACCTGTCACTGTGTGTCTCTTCTTGTGTAACAATCAGACTTTGTTCCTTCTGCATATATTTTTCAAATTCTGATGACATCGACGATTGCACCAAAGTGGACTGACAATCTCGACCTATCACAAGAGAGTAGTTTGAATTCTGGCTTTCTGGTTGGCTGGACAATGCAACCGCTCCGTACTAAGAAAAAGCTGTATTCCTTTTAGAAGAGAAACTAAGTGCAATATCAGCTCTTTCCTTTTTGGTTTCATCGTCCAACGCACCCAGTAAGCACATTTAATAAAATAAATGTAGTGCCTTCCAAACTGCCTGAAGGGCTTAAATATTCTAAAATGCATAGGAATGATTAAAAATAATATTTTAAAATAAAGATAATCCCCGAGTTTAGATATAAAATGCAAATAAAATATTAAAATTGCAATCTCATCCTTCCTTTTCGAAACAACATAGGGTTTACAAGTTGGGACATTACAAAAGTTAGATAAATATGCACAACATTATTATATATTTTTCAACATAAACTTTTTTTTTTAATATTCGAATTTCAATTTATCTTCAGGAGTGTTGAAATTTGATCGGAATTCAATTCAGCTTCAGGAATATTTCATGTATTTTATTCAACTTTGCTTCGAAAAAATAAGACTTTGCATACCTGTTCAAATGCACTGTAACAAGATTAGTGTCTAACAGTGGGACCGGCACGCTTCTTGTTGTTTACCCTAACTGCGCTCCCTGTTCTCTCTATCTCCCTCCTTGTCTAACAGTGGGACCGGCACACTTCTTGTTGTTCACCCTAACTGCGCTCCCTGTTCTCTCTATATATCTCTATCTCCCTCCTTGTATAGCATGTATGTAGCGGCAGTCTCAATTGGCTGGAGGATGAGAGAGGACAAAGGGGAGGGAAAGGATCATGTCTGGAAGATAGCCAAGCATTCTAGAAATGGAGGTTTCTAGACCCTTAGCTGTGACCCTACATATACACGGTCGGCGATAGCCACGTAGCACCCAGTCCGAGTTGTGGATAGTGAAGTGAGTGTACTGGCGTGCCCAGGAGTGGGCTAGCATGCTTGAGAGTGGGCTAGTGTGCTCAGGAGTGGGTGGGTCGGTGAGTCCAACGTTCGTGTTTTGCAGGTCATTGCAGTGTGTCGTGTGCAAGGACTAGCAGCGAGTTAAGTGGACGGGTGACATAGACATTGATTGCTCTAATTAGAACTGTGCTAATAGTATACATTTTTGTGACTTTTAATATTTGAATAGTTATTACGTATTTTATAGTTGTTAATCAGATTATTTAAATTACTTCCATTTTTACGTGTTTTAATGGCTTATTAATTTAATTATGGATGTAATAATGATGATTATAATTATTATTTAAAGGCTTGTTTGGTTGTTAATTGTATCTTAATCAGTGTATGTATTGTTTTATTTTTAATAATCAAACCCCCGAATATTCCGTGTGCATTTTCATTTGTGTTTAATCAGCAACACACTCCAGTGTCCTTAAAAGAACTCTCAGTTCACACGGTAACCTGTGAACGGCCCGTGACCCTCCCAAGTCGCACGCGCCCTGCGTTACAGTACAGTTTTATTCTTGGTTTAAATACCCACCACAATGGTTATACGAGACCCTAAGCCTAATGGTTTTGCTTCAGTTGTAAAACCAAGTCTGCCGAAATACAATTTTTGCAATATAGTTAAATAATTCTTCAAAAAGGTCCAGTGAATGGGTTTATCAAGTGACCCTGCCAGTTAATTAATGGTGTGCACTTATTTCCTTATTTTACTTCTTCCTTTGAAAGAATGAGTCAAAAGTAGATCTACTTTCAAGCAAAAAGTACCTGTTAGCTGTCAATATTCCAGCATCTAAAGGATGTGAATAGCAACCCCTCTCTCTAGAATTACTAATACAACGGTAGTGGAGACCAAGTCTTATGGGATTGTGTATACTTTTGTTTTTATTGTTTATTTTGTTGTTTTGTAAGTTGATAGTAAAAATTAGGTCAATAATAAAATGAAGCTTTTTTTACTTTTATGCAGTGCTGAGTCCTGGAAACTCCATTGAACCATTTACAAAATTTGGTTGAAAAATGTTAAAATACACTTTCATAAAAATATCTATCTATATTAAGGTGGGATCTCCACATAGTAGTCCAAACAATTCTTGAATATCATTTTGAGAAGCATGGAATTTGACTAGGACTTTTCCTTTTTATTTTAAAAGTTTATCATTAAAAGCCATTATGCTCATGACAAATATTCAAGAAATGTTGTGATTACCATGTGTAGAAAATTATACTAAATATATATATTGGAGCAATATTTTATTTATTTTGACCAAAAAATTGTTTATGTTATAAAAATTGCAATAACACTCATTTTAACTTGAGTCGCCTTCCATCCCACCATACATATAGTTTTAGTAAAGGATCATATTTCAACCTTTTGTTTTTAAATGGCTACATTTTGTGAGAAAAGGGTAATAATTCATCATTATAAGGTATTAAATCTTCGTTCTATTTATTTATGATATTCTTGAAAACCAAGTTAAATGTATTAAGCCTATAATTATGAGAAGTAGATGCTGACCTTGGCTGGAAGATCTGCATATTGAACCAAGCGCGCCCACACCTCTTCCTGGAATGTCCGATGGGAAAACACTTCGGTAACCAAGCCACACTCTTTTGCTTCCGTTGCATTCATCTTTGTATTCAAACACAGCATGGACATGCTCTGAAATAATTAAACTTGTAAGCATAGGATTCAAAGATTGGGCTCAAATTTAGTTATTTTGTGTTTGAGGGGAGATATCAAATAATATTTAAAAGATTAAGAACTACAGTAGCCCCGTGGCTTCTTTGGTGCTGACTGACAGTTTACAGCTGACTTCTGACAGTCAACATTTAGGTATATACCTGTCAGAAGTGACAGCTGCTAAACACATGTTTTTTTCAGATCATATGGTTCGGCGTAGGGATACATAATTTAGTCTGGTAGCTTTTCAAAGCTGTGAGCTGTCAGTCAACACCAAAGAAGCCATGAGGCTACTGTAGCTAGTGTTTAGTGGTTATAGTATGAAGTCTGTACATACAATGCAAAATGAATTCTCTGCTTGAAATAACTGTTTGTTCCTATTCCACCCAAAGTAGGAACTAAGAGTATTATATAGAAAGTGAATATAAGTAGTAACAAACAATTAACAAAATCTTTGGAATCATTACATATGGCATCAAACAGAAAATGTAGTGAAGAGAAACTAGCAACAAGTTAAAGAGTTTTTCAAGATGTATCTACTAGTAACAAGCAGGAGTATATAAAATTTAGACCAAGTAAAATATATAATAGCAATAAACAGTAGTAGTATTAAAAGTTACAGTTTAGAATGGAAGTTTGTAATAACAAAACAGCAATCATATTAGTTGGTATTTAGCATGAGAAACCAACATTTCTAAAAGTACTTAACAGGAACAAGTAGGGTTAGACAGTAAATCATTTTTTTATTTCACAAGAATAGTAGTTAAAATAACAACAAGAAGTAACGAGTATGAATTAACAGGATATATTAGTAAAAGTGACAGCTTGTAGTAATAGTTATGTTTATCACCATGAGACAAGAAAGAAGGGTGTGGAGGGTTAAAAAATGAAGAGTAACGAGAGCTGTACCTAAGAAAGGCAAGATGAGATGGAAAGTGTAGGGGTTAAATGAGAAAGGTTTATGAACAGTTTGGTGGGAGCTGCAAGAGGAATGTGGGAGGAGACAGCCTGATGGAACGACAGGGTGAAGGAAGCAGTGGAGAAGAAGAATAAAACATTCAGAAGGAGTTTTAAACATAGGAATGAGGAAACAGAGGAAGAATATAGGGAGAAGAAGAAAAGAGTAAAGTGAGTGGTACAACAAGCCAGCTAGAATCGGATGCAAAAATGAACATAAATGCTGGAACAGGACGTGGAAGGAAGTAAGAAGGTGTTATATAGTCAGGTAAGAAACAGGAGAAAGAAAAGACAAGAAGTTAGATTAATGGATGAAGAAGAAAGAATGTTGAAAACAGGAGAAGAAGAAAATAAACTATGGTTGAGATATTTTGAGAAGATGTTCAACCCGGAAGAGGAAAAGGATGAGAGTGAAACAAAGGAGCAGGAAGAAATAGCAGAAGAGGAAGGAAGATGTAAAGGACGCATTAAAGAGGATGAAACCAGGGAAAGCACCAGGTGTGGATGAACTGACTGTGGAAATGATAAGAGCTTCAGGTTAAGTAGGTATACAATGGTTATAGAAGCTGCTGAGAGTGGTTTGGAAGGAGAACAAGGTACTGGAAGACTGGAAAAAGGGAGTTAAAATACCTATTTTCAATAAAGTAGACCAAAAGAGTTGTAAAAATTATAGGGAGATAACAAAGATGTGCCACGGTACTAAACTATATAAGGGTCAAAATACAATAATGGGCCAAAATCTGTACTTATGTAATAAATTATTAATATACTTCTGTTATGATGGACGTTTTTTATATTACGATTAAATAGTTAGTATTCTTCATTATAAAGCTAAAATAAAACGTGAAAGATAAATATGTTAATATAAAACTAGATGATTTTCTAAAATAAATAACGACGGTTCTGTGTCCCTGATACAATAAAGTGCTCTTTATTTGGTAATATCTTAGTACATTTTGTTTAAATTAATAATTTTAATATATATTTAGTTTCATATTGGTCTATATTTTAGAAATAAATATAACATGCTAATGAAATCAAATATATTCACATTAAAATAGTGAATGAAACTTGTGTCCCTTATTTAAACCCCCGCGCCAGGTTTTCTTATTGGTAGCCTTATTCTACCAATGGTAAGCGAGCTGTTGTGAAACAGGCGGGCTTATAGGTTCAGTTGTGAAGTGAAGTTAAAATTGAGAACAGGTAAGTAATGACTTTCTTCTTTTATTATTATTTACAGAGCTTATTTTAACTTATGCATTTTTTTTTAGTCTATAAGTACGGTCCTTGTAATTATAATATTATGTATACTAGAAACTTGGTTGGTTGATATCCCAAATAATGAGGGTTTATGAAATGACAAAATAAAACATACAATAGATGGTATACTGACATACATCTTATTATTATTATTATTATTACTATCACCGCGTCTTACTACCCGTTCGGGTTATACGCACTTACGCTAATGTGTAATGGTAGGGTGATTGTGAGATGAAATGGAGGACCTACAGTTTAACGTGGAATCCGAACCACGGTGGAGGCCTGGCATTCCTCACATTCACAAGTTGTGATTAATACACGTCTTGTCAGAGGTGAAGGAAGGGTTTGGCAATCAGCTAAATCTGTGCCGGAACCGAGGATTGAACCCCGAACCCTCAGCCCAGAAGTCTGACACGTTACCCCTAGACCACCAGGTCACCGACATACATCTTGATTAAAACAACTATTACAACTTAAAACATAACGCCGGTCCCGTAAATAATGACTGTCCTTTATTTTACGGGGACCGGCGTTTGTCTTATGGGGCCATAGTTACATTTCGTAATAAAATTAAATGTGTGTGCGCATGTGTGCGCGTACATGCACAATAGAATTATTGCACAAATAACCAAGAATTTTTTTTGCAATCACCAATGATTACATTTTACTATTATTATTAGTGATACTTTATAAGAATTGATATTATATATTAAAATTGACACTTTAGTTGACTTTCAAATATATTTTAATATAAATTTAGTGCACTAGAAATTCCTTTTTATGACCATTTTGGCGGATGAAGAGTCTGCCAAACTTTGTATATAATACATAAAATTTTCAAAATTAATTTTAAAATGTCAACATACAATGACAAAAAAAAAACCAACTTGATATGAGATATTTCGTTTTAATTTTTACAGCTTTAATATTAAGCTAATAGCATCATGATGGAAGGACCAAATAAATATCAAACGTTAAAAGAAAGGCTTAGAAAAGACAAGGAAATTGCGGCTAAGATTAGGCAACAGAAAATAGGCAGGGAAAAAAAAATCGCAAGTTTGAAAGACAAATAAAGATAAAAGAAAGGTGTGAAAATAAAAATAAAACAAATAGGAAATTTGATGAGGTAAATGAGACGAAAAATGATAAACCACACAAACATACAATCACAGAAGAGTGTCAAAAAATAATACAGCATATGGAAGAAACTAGCATAAGTAATGAAAATATACAAGAAACTACAAAGAAAGAAAATGTCATAAAAAGTATTGAATTATTAAAGTATTAATTAAAGTATTGAATCCATTAAGGAAAATAAAAAAAATAAAATCTCAAAAAACTAAGAAGAACTTGAAACTGTCTTGCAAAGCACTGACTGAAGAAGAAAGTATGAGAGAGAAAAGAAAAGAAAACAAAGGGCAAAAATGAGTGAAGAACAAAAAAGCAACAAACTTGAAAAATATAGGGAATATAGTAAAGATAAGCGAAGAAAGCTTGTTGACATGACCAAAAGAGAAATAAGAAGAGTAAGGAGGTTATGAAGGGCACGAGCTCGAAAATTCAGAGATAAAAACAAGGAAAGTGAAAAATTAGAAGAGTTTTTGAATGTGAACACACTACTGGAAATTAGAGGCAAAAATGAAGTACTGAAAAACGTATCACCAAAGATTCAACCTTTACAACCATCCACTGATATCAACACCAATTCAAGTTCAAGATCTTCCAAAAAGAACAATTGTAGCTGAATATATTGCAGCACCCTTTCAGATTCGGGTTCTTACAGAAAGACTTAAAAAAAAAAGTAAAGTTTATAGGGATTTGAAGAGAACTGAACTACAATCAAGAAATGTTTAGTTTTTGTGAATGAATTAATATTGCATTTAGAAAAACAAAAGTGTGATACTAAACAACGTGATAAAAAATACTTGGAACAAGCAAAAACTGTGTCATATAAAAGTTCAAAGACCTTAGAGTTATAAATGCTGCCAAATCATTGGTCTCCTATAAAATGTACAGGAAAGCAGTATAAAAAGCTGCACATCACAAGAAAAGAAAAGACTGAGTCTGTATCTTTATGTCTATCCACGAGAAAGATTTTGGAGGAAGATGTGAACAGTCGAATGTGCCCCAGAATAAGAAACTCATAAACATACAAACAACAGAAATCTCATAAATGTATTCTTTTGGATACAATGAAAAATCTGCATTAAAAGTATATTCAGACTCATTCTACACAAATTTCATATTCAAAATTTCTGCGTTTTAGACTTTTTTATTGTTTCTCCAAAGTTGTCAGACAAAGACAAATGTGTGTGCATAAAGCACTCTAGCATGCAGTACATGACAGACAAACTAAACAAATGCAAAGTTTTACCTACACCATCACCAGAAGTAATCATCGATGGAGTTGAATGTTGCAGTACAAGTAAAGATTGCATGTAGGGAACATGTGATGATTGCAAAGAGAGAAAACCTTTGTTTAGCCTAACTGAAGAAATCAAGAATGAAAATATTCATTTTTTTAGAATGGGCAAGTACAAAAGAAGAAAGGACCATAAAAGAGAGAAAAGGTAGAGATGATGATTCAAGAGTTGGCAGAGAAGGTTTCCCAAGCTTTGCCCATCTACAAGAAACATATTTTTGACATTTGCCATCAATATTACACAATGACAAAACTTAAAAATGAAATGGGACCCAATGAATTGATAATTAATTTAGATTTCTCGGAAAACTATGTATTGAAATATGGCAAAGAGGAAGTTCAAGCGATGCACTTTGGAGCCTCCTAAAAACAGATTTCGCTCCTGAAGCGTATGTTATGTCAAGGAAAATTCTAATATAAAACCTCATTCATTTTATTCAGTTTCTAAGAACTTGGATCATGGAGCTTATGCTGTCTGGAGCCACCTTAAACCAGTTTTGGAAACTCTGAAAGATAAATATCCAATGGTGGATACCTATCATTTCCAATCTGATGGATCCACCTCACAATACAGAAAGAGATTTAAAATTTACTTTCTTGTGACTCATCTAACATATTTTAATTCATACATTAAAAATGTATCATGGAATTTCACGGTTTCCAGACATGAAAAAGGTCCCGCCGATGGCGTAGGTGATGTACTCAAGAGAACTGCGGATATGCTTGTGTTATGAGGAAAAGGCATTGTGACTTCTTCCCAGTTTGTGGGTGAACTGAAGAAAAGCTGTCCTATTGTTGAGTTAGTGGAAGTTTCTGACAGTGATATACAATAAATGAAGAAGGCCTTACCAACTTCAGTATCACCCATTCCTGGTATTTTATCACTATACCAGGTGACATGGTCACTGGATCACGCTTCTACCAACTCAGCTGTTTCCAGTGTCCAATGGGTTCTGTCTGCAAGCATCACACGTTTGGTAGAGGAGAGCTACTCTTCCACCGCACTTTTATCCTTTCATTAGTTTACTGTGTGTGTTCTGTGTTTGTTATTTATTTCATTTAGCTTTTTGTTATTTTTACCAGAAAATTAAAATATAATCCTTTACTAAACAATCAGCTAATATTTGGGACACACTACACATTTAGATAGCCGACTAATCTTGAGGTTCCTGAGATGTAACAATGGTTTCTACTAAGTAACAACAGTCCCTACAATGTAACAACGGTCTCTTATGAATAACGACGGTCCATGCACCTATTAATCCATTTTCCAAATGGAAAACAATGTCTAATAATAAAACTAATATTTAAAGTGAAGCTATTGTGTACACCTATTTTATGTAATATTAAATATAATTGTTTGCTTCGATTTATATTCAAACAAATACAAACTTATGACTTTGAGAAATATTAAAATATATTAAAATATTTATTTATGTAGTTAATAAAATGCATTTCTCAAATAAATAATTAATAAGTAATCTGTCTTTTAATATAAAAACATATAAATATTAGCACATATAAATAACTCAAACGAGCCCGAGAAAACACAGGACCGTCGTTTTAAAAATAATAGTGGAGTGTAAATTATCCCACTATCGTATTTTGACCCATAAAAAGACACTGGAAAAGAGAATAAGAAAAAAAATTGAAAGAAAGGTGGAGAGAGAAAAAGCACGGATTTAGGGAACAGAGGTCTACAATAGACTTAACCTTTGCCATACGACAGTTGATGGAAAGAAGATATGAATTTGGGAAAGATTTAGCAATAATATTTATGGATGTGGAGAAGGCATATGATAGCGTGGATATAAATAAAGTTTGGAAAGCGATGGAGGAAGCTGAAGAGGAAAGAGGAGTTGTAATAAGAGTGAAAATCATGTGAGGATAACAGGAGTTGTGTTAAGATGGAGAGTGGGAGGGCGAAGTGGTTCCAAATAAAAAAATGGAGTGACGCAGGGGAGTTCACTTTTACTATTACTCTTTGTAATGTTAATTAATTAAAATAATAAATTAGAAGTTTTAACAATTACTAGAAATTATTAGAGTGAATATACAATTGATTCCTCCTCATTTCTGTAATATATTTTAAAATCTACTAATCAGTCCTACTAGGCTTATGCAATAATGATAATTATTGGACTTAAGTCAATTTACAAAAAGAAAATGAAATGAATAGTTTTTGTGTTTTCTTATGCTACTATATATTATGTGCTTAGTCATTTAAATCTAGTTCCTAAAACAGCCAATTCAAATAAATTGTAATTTTACAAAATAATGACATTTATATTAGACTGAAAAGCCTGTAGGCCGTATGCAAGAACTTGACTAGTGGATGTTTTGTGGACACTAGCGTGGATTTGCTTGTGTGCTCGGAACCACACTATGGGTCCACTAAGTATTCATTATACGTTCTTGCATACTGCCCTATGACTTAGTACACCTCAAGTGTGGCGCTGTACTAAATACAAGACGACACCTACATAGACCAGAATGGAATGGGGCAGTTACATTGTAACCCGCCCCTGGTTATCACCCAATAATAACCAACAAGTTGGCCACAGGAGAGTTTATTTTATTCCATAACAAGAAAAGCTCTAAGAGAGAGTGAAGCATGAATTGTGTTAGGCGCTGGATCATTGAACCATAATTTATGGAACATGCGGGACTCACTTCCATGCTCTTAAATGGTGGCGTAAAATACACCTTACAATCACAAGTTAAATTGACCTCCGTACACATCCTATCAAAGTAATAATAATAAATAGCCAACAGCACTAGTTACACAGAAGGCATTTACTCGCCACCGTCGGCGGATCCCTAACAGTAAACAAAGACTTCTTAATAACCTATATCTCTCCAGCCATAATCGGGCATAACAGAAACAAACGTTAATAATTTAATTTAGAAACAAATGTCTTAACAGGCTGCAATAACGTTAAATATCAAAAGCCCATTATTAGAGAGCAAACCTGCCAACTCACGGCCCCACATTTAACTAACATCATATAGTCTTTCAAATAGCGACACTAATAAATTAACTTCCAAAAACCAACAAGAGATAATCATATAAATATATAAAATTGGCAGAACAAAGATTGGCGCCACAAGAATCAATCATGGACCTAAGATGGTGGTGCTCCAAGGTATAAGACCATCCGTGAAGCGGAAGAAGCAGAAAGTACATTTAATAAATATATGAGTTCTCTCAATAGATCACAAAGTGACGTTAGCATATATTTGTTATCCATGGTCCGCAAGCAATTTAAAGGAGACCAGGTACAGTTAATAAATGAAGTCTTTAAATATGAAATCCTGAACAGTATTATTACGGCCAAACTGAATTTTGAATATACAGACATAAATCTAATCTAGCAATAAGGTCTCTCACCTAGTGATCGCAGTGTAATGTGTAATAGCATTACAGAATGATGCCCTATATATACCAGACAAGTGACGCTATGCGCTCTCAAGGCACGGAACAAAGGAGGGGGAGAAGGGTAAGGCGTAGCAACCATCCAGAACATATTCCACTGGTCTACACCTTTTTCGAAAGGCGCACCTAACAATAGTTATGATAGTCTTTGTACACTGCCGGCGATGCGCATCCAAACTGCGCATATCATCCATCTTTTTTCATGGGCACAGCGAGGAATGAAGCCAGGCCTCACGAGTCAGTATGATGTTAGTACCGGTACGCGTTAGTGGAGCGAAGCAGAGTGGACCCTGGTCGAGACCGGGTCAACTGGTGCCGGAGTGGTGAGCCAAACAATCTCTTTTTCTTCTAAGTGTTACAACATACACGACAGGGTTACAACATACACAAAACTGGCCCATTCCATTCGAGTTTAGGTAGGGTTTGTTTTGTATTTAGTATAGCGCTGCACTTGAGGTGTACTAAGTCTGCCTATGAAACTGGCCCTACAGCATTACTCTTTCAATATAAGGGATTATTGCTGGTGACGCTGAGGTCAGGTTCAAATCCCAGCTGGGTATACTGATAATGTTTTTTCCTAAATTATTTACCTCTCTGTATTCTCACAAATGTAAGTAATTTTCCTCTAAATTCAAGCTTCTTCATCTCTATTCTTTTAGTGCCAATATGAGGATAGGTTGGAACGATAATAAGACGCAGTACACATGAAAAAACCAACAATAATGATGTATAAATGAAATCAATATTAGTATTGTTTTATATATTGGCAAACTTTGAAAAACCATTTTCACCAAGATAACAAATTTGTGCACAATGTTCCTTATATTGGTGGACAAACTATCATCTATATCATTTAATAACTAATATTATGTAGGGAAAAGTATAAATTTCAGTTATGAGTGACATATTATTGTTTAAAAAAATAAAATATACTTGCAGGACCATTTTTTAAATTATTTAATGAGTTGGCTTTTGAAATAAGATAAATCAACCTTTGACTTAAAAATTAAGTGATATGATTTAACACCAAATTTTATTGCCATTAGTTATAGTTAGAGACTATTTAAAAAAAAACATTACTATAGTGCATATATTAACTAAGAATAGTTATAATACATTTATATGAATAACAAGGACAAATTAGTGGTTTTTAATTTTGATATCATTAATGCACATTTAAATGACATATTTCACTATAATACACACTTAAAAGGGCAAATTGATAAGTTTCAAAAATATTTAATGGATTTTATTTTTACATATGTATTAAAATTTTAAAAAGCTACAGTAAATTTTACCTGCATCTGTGGTCGTGTAGCCTGACATGTCACTCCCGCAATAGATTGGCGATGACGAGATTGAGGTTTGAATCTCAGTCAAATGTACTAAGCCTGACTTTTCCTAAATGGTTTCCCACTCTCCCTCCACACAAATATGTCTACATTTCCTCTAAAATTCTAAATTCCTCATTCCTACTTCATCAGCATAATTTATGTACGAGTACCAAGACCAGAAGAAACAAATACAATAAACTTTAATTGTTTTAATAGCAACTAAAATTTGCTAGGTAATGGTACAGGTACATCCCACCATGACATGTTAGGTTCCAAACTATTTTTGTCGTCAAGTAAATCGTTGCCCATTTTTCACTTGTTGATGTATATACTGTATTGCATTCATCATATTCTGATTGTGTGTGCATAGATGCAGTACATGTGATGTTTGTAAACAGAGTCCAGCAGGAAGGGTCATGTTTCTAAAATGTCGTATCAGCAAGGTA
Organism: Timema genevievae; assembly: GCA_902155825.1. NCBI lineage: Eukaryota > Metazoa > Arthropoda > Insecta > Phasmatodea > Timematidae > Timema > Timema genevievae. The sequence goes on along the minus strand of CABFWO010005637.1, from coordinate 20,485 downwards.
GTTGTCAGGTATTCGAGATATAGTCACAATTTAAAATCATTCTAGGAGTGAATCATCATGCCTGTATGTAACAACACATCTCCCAAAATTAGATATAGTGTTTGGTTAGCACTAACAAGTGAATAATTATCTACCATTTCTAAGGTAGCTAAAGTGAAAAGAATAATATTTTCCTAATTTTTTTTTCTCCCCATTAAACTACACCATCCTAATTGTTTTTTGTGCTATATCTTACTTCCTGTCCGGGCTTTCCACGTAAAACTACTCAAATGGGATAGGATACAGGAGGGTTAAGTTTTAGAGTGAATGTATCTGCATTTTCAATCAAAGAGGATTAATGAACTATTAATAGAATCTAAACCAGTACACCCAGCCAGGATTAGAACCCACCATCCCTTTCCCTAGTACACCAAATCAGAATAGATGCCTTAGCCTGTGTGCTAAGTAATGTAGTTCATCTTGATGTTTATGTCAATATTTGTTTAATAAATGCACACTTATATTGTATCGGGAATCAAAGAATATGAACAATTTTGAATAATATTCTTTGGTCCAAACGAAAATTTGATCTACAATCTGCCCGCCATCGGCAGTTCAGCCTATTGCGAGAGTGATGCCTTAGACCGTGAGGCCACTGAAGCTGGTAGCTACAGTATATTCACAATATCTTTTTATATGAGTGACAGTTGAAATAACATGTTTAGGTTTTGGGTTGCCAACACTTGTAAAAGATCAATGTTCTGTTATAAATGAAAATCTTTTAAATACATGTTATATTTTACATTTAAAATAATGTAAACTCAAGTTTTCTCACACTATTTCATTAATTTTAACAATTTCTTTTTATTTAATCCAAAACCATATTTTAAACATAATTAGAAGTACTTATTATTTGTTTTGGAATGTTATCTTTGATGTGTAATATAGTGCATATATTAATACCTTTTAATACAGGCATCGTATTTACTTGGGAAAAAGAAAATACTTGTTCTTTTTTTATATATAATAAATTATTTTATTATAATTTTATTGTATTTTGAAATATTTAACTGAATAAAATATTTGTATCCACTGTGTGGGTGCACCATTGTAAATAACTTGTTTGCGTCATGATCACTCACTTGTCGGTCGCCATTTTGAAGCTAGATTTGTTAGATCTTTTGTGAAAGTGCTGTGAATAATAATTTTTTAGGTGGAATAAAACGATAAAATAGCTTTGTGCCCGACCTCAAATAAATATAAATAATATTGGCCTAAATTACTATGGTTAACTATTACATTCATACATTACAATGTGTTTTCATTAAGAGTTATCCAAAGTGATAGATGTCAGCTGTTGGTGTAAGGATATATTAGGGACTGTTTCTAGTGAGTTGTCATCCAAGAAAACTCGAGTGGTGAATTGGTGAATGTAAAGAATAACACTTGCACTCACCCGTTGATGGCCCATAATCATGGGAAACATGTAGCTGGAGCAGCCCTCTGCCACAAGTCCTAGCTTGGAGAATGGTGTCTGAAAGGTGGCCTGTAACAAGTAATATTCATCATCGATTCAAATTAATATAAGAGATTTAGTATTTAAATCAAGGGAAAATGGCACCTTATGACAGAAGTCAATAAACTTTGAAAGTTGGATACTAAGGCAAGGTCCACACACCTACCATTAAATTACAAGTTCAAGAGATTTCATTAACTGGTCAGTTTTTAAGGGCTCCAATTTTTTTTTTATAAATTTGGTAGTAGGTAAGTTTACTTGGTCACCAGATAGAAGAGGAAACAAAAACGTATTAATGTTGAATACAAAATATGTATTATTATTGGGACAGCAAATGAAGGAGAGGCCAACAGCATAGTGATAGGAAGAAGAGAGAGAGAGAGATATGCTGTTTGTCACCCAGTCTGTTCAACTTGTATGTCGAGTGACTGGTCAGGGAAGCCCTAGAGAGGTGTGACAATTTCAGGATAGGACACATCAACACAATAAAATACACAGCTGATTTAGCATTAAAGGTCAAAAATAAAGAAGAGTTGCAGGAAATGATGAAATGGCTGGTGGAGATCGGTAGAAGATAGGGCATGGAGATCAACATTGAGAAGTCAAAATTGATGGCGATTTCAAAAAATGAAGAACCGCTGAAAGTCAAAATTGGAAATCAGGAGTTGAAAAATATAGAGCATTTAAAGTACCTAAGAAGTCTGCAGACAAAGGATGCCTACTGCACCAAATAAATTAGGTCAAGGATCGCCATCGCCGAGGAAACTTTCAACAAGAACTTATGCTGACCAGCAAATTGAGTTTGGAACTGAGAAAGAAACTGATGAAATGCTACGTTTGGAGGATCATGCTATTTGGAGGATTGTACTGTGTGGAGCAGAAACTTTAACTCTTAGGAAGATGGAAAATAAATACTTGCTTGGAGAACTTATAAATGTGGTGCTGGAGAAAACTTGAGAAGATCAGGTGGGCAGACGGGATTACAAATGAAGTCCTAAGAATGGGTGAGAAGAGAACCATTTTGGATGTGATTCTTCGGTACAAATCAAACTGGATCGGACACAGCCTTAGGAGGAACTGGCTTCTGTAAGACATCATAGAAGGAAAGGTTGAGGGAGTGAAGATCTTAGGAAGGAGGAGGATTCAAATATTGGATGACTTGAAGGAAAGAAGAAAATTCTGGGAGCTAAAGGAGGAAGCAGAGGACCGGCGCAGTGGTGGTCTAAGTTCACTGACAAAAGGAATGAACCTGTCATAAGACAGAACACTTAATGATAATAATTAAGAATTATTACATTATCAAATTTTACAAGACTTTCTATGTAGTACATTGCAGGGGCGTAGCATAAAGGAAGACTATGGGAAGTCCCCCTCAAACCCATTGGAAGGTTTCGCTAAATAAATAGCAAAGCTCTGCATGCTATTTATTATGAGTTTAATAACAACTTCCAAATAGATAAAAGTGGCAAAAGTGCTTCTTGCACATATAACGTTATTTTTCACTTTCTTTCCCAACTAAGACTGACCCCACTTTATATCAAACTTATTTTATTTTAGCTGTCATTGCTTCTTTAAGATTACCGCCGCTCCTAGTGGTACTGTTATTAACCTCGAGAAGAAGCTAAGCTCAACAAGTTGTCAAATTGGGCAGTTTTAGAGGAACAAGGGGTTACAGAGGTGGCTAGTGGCTCTAGATAAAATTACTATGAAGGCTATTCAAGCATGAAACACCTTTCCCTTCTACCTGATCTTAAAACATTTAACTATTTTAATCACAAATTTGAGAGAAAATTAGCTAAACTAAGTCAAATATTCAAATAAAATATAAAACACTATTTTTTTTACTTACATAGGTCTACAGAAAGAACTATTTCACACCAAAAAAATCCACCATAAATTACAAGTTAACTAAACATTGTTATTTACTTTTAGTTTTGACTCGGAAGACATTGTTTTGTATAATGCATGTTCAAATAGTTTTAGAATTATAGTTTCTATCTAGTTTTAAAATGGAAGGGGAAAACTGATATATATCTTATGCACAAAAATTGGTGATAAAGTATCTGCTAAATTATCGGCTAAAGCTAATATATGAGGTAAGATGTTTCTATCTGAAAAAATTACTATCCCCTTCTTCATGTTACTTAACCCCTACACCACTGATATTTTGTGTTAAGTCCAAAAATGTTGACCAAATTGAAAATGATCTCAACGTGTCTATATTATATGAATTTTTAATTCTAAAAAGCTTTAGTAGGTAAAACAAACTTTGATATTTGAGTAAATAAAAAAACTACCTGTGTGTCTAAGAGTTGGTTAATGAGTATGCTTCAAAAGTCAATAAATAGTTTAAATACTGACTATATAAAATAAATAGGCATAAAATAACTCATCGGGTAGGTTATTATGATCACTTTCGGTGACTAATCACGGATGCCTGCTAGAGGAGGAGCTAAATGTACATAAAGAAATGTGATGTGTTACATTTTAACTAAAGTTGGGTTGAATCTACTATTCTACAAATCAAAATCTTTATTTTATCCCTGAATCTCAAATTAAAATTAAAATTAAAATTAAAATCTTGGGAAAAATGATTAACAAAAGAATAAATATAAATGAATGATAGAAAATATTATAAATAGTAGCAGATAAATGTTAACATGTTTCACTATAATACATTAATTATAATGTTCATATTTTCAGTTAAGTGTTAAATTAATGGTCTGGGGTCTGATTGTTAAGTTTATCCTAAATTATAATTAGTCTGAACCACCAATAAGGTGTATTAAGGCTATTAAACAAATCATTATTCGAAATTTGAAAAAATAAAAAAATAAATTCTCAAACATCTTAAAGGATTTGAGGGTCCCATCCCTAGCTTTAACGGTAAATGTCACTTTTACATCTATAGTTTTTGGTTTAAATGTTTATAAAATGTAGTGTTTAGAAATGTTTGTTGGTAATCAGAGGATGGGGTGATGGATGCTGTGAGTTGACAATACTTGTGTTGGTAGGATGTAATGGATAGCTATAATAGGAGCTAGAGTTTCAATGACAGGATGGGGTGAGTTTCACCTATCCCGAAAATGGCTCTACACAGACATGCCCTAATCAACTATGCAAGTACTAGCACTAATTTATACTCAGCTGTTCTAACATTTTTATCAATCAAATTCTCAAATTACCTCTGAAAACTCGTCACAAAATGTTCTCCTGATACTTTCAGATCAGACTACTGTGTCCGGAATTTTGTATTAAACTGTTTTGTGCTTTAATCTACACCACTATACTTAATAATTGTATGCACTATGCATTCATTAGGAGTGTATGTATCCACAGAACTATTTTATTTGTATAAAGATGATTATTATTATTAGGATTATGATTATTATTAATATTATTATGATTATTATGAATACTATTATGAGTATTATCATGGTTATGATTATGATTATGATTATGATTATGATTATTATTATGATTATCTTTATTATTATTATGATTATTATTATTATTATTATTATGATCTTTATTATGATTATGAGTATTATTATTATGATTATTATTATTTTGATGATTATGAGTATGGTTATTGTTATCATCATCATCATCATCATCATTATTATTATTATTATTATCATCATCATCATCACTGCATATTACTACCCATTCTGGTTGTACGCACTAAAGCTAATGTGTAACGGTAGGGTGATTATGAGATGAAATGTAGAACCTACAGTTTAACGTGGTATCCTAACTACGGTGGAGGCCTGGCATTCCACACATTCACAAGCTGTGATTAATACACATCTTGTCATGGCAATCAGATAAATTTGTGCCGGAACCGAGGAATGAACCCCAGAACTGTAGCACAAAAGTCCAACCAACACCTTACCCCTAGACCACCAGGTCACCATTTGTGCTTAATATAGTCAACTTAGGTATTACAGAGTGATATCAGAGGTAACTTAGTTAAATAAACGTAATGACTGTAAAATGTATTGACTTAATTTGGCTCTGACGACTGAATCACCTTTATGACAAAATATCACAGCAGATAAATTAATCGGCAACTGGCCTGAAAGGAGAAATTCGTGTTAACATGTAGGAGATGTATTGAGGTGTCCAGCAACTTAAGGAGAGCAGCTTTCAAGCAGTTTAGGCATTTCAAGACACATCACCACTAAAACAAATATAATTATAGTAATAGTTAAATATACAAAGCAACGGTTTACAACCAGCTACTTAGTGGTAGACAGTACTTTATTAATTACCGTTGTTATTTAGTTGCATTCATTCGTTCATTGTGTTTTCCTATCCTAGCCAAATGTGTCCAAGTAGTAGTGTTGTGTTACTTTAAAGCTGATTATAATATAATAATGTTCTAAAAAACAAATAGTTTTTTAACAAACAATTAACTTTGCTAATCAATGGAAGTGTGATAGTGTACAAATACTTTAATATTTTTTTATGGAGCCCATTGTACCGGTCAATTAGTTATCGGTTCATGTTCAATCTAAGGTGGAGGCAAACAAGTGGTAATATATTTAAATTCTTTAAACCAGTAAGGTGTGTGTCATTCGAGCCTTTATCATGACTTAGATACTCTGGGGACTTCTTAGTTTTGGTTATGTTGAAGAGAACGTTCAAGTTAAAATAACTTGAAAGTTGAACTTTCTTTTGAATTAAAAAATGTAATACTTTAGCTGCTGTCTGATTTTCATAGGAAGTCTGTTATAAGAAAATTGGAAATTCAAGTTGCCACAGTAGCGGTAGTAAAAATATTAAAATTGTATTTGCATTTAGTTAATAATGTAAAGCGAAATTATATATAAGGAAGTATTATAAGAAACTTTTGATAACTTTTAGATAAACTTTATAATTAATAAATCAAACGGGGTTTGTATAACAGGATTATGTTGTATACCTTGTCAGAGGCAAACACTACATCACAAAGACCCAGAGTAGTTACTGCAATACCAATTGCTGGTCCATTCACTACTGCCACAAGTATTTTAGGAAAATTGATAAAAGTTTCTACCAAATTTCTGGAAAATCAAACATATAATTATAGCATTAATACATGTTTACAAATTATTTAAACAGATTATTTTTTAATACAATATGGTTAAGTGCTCAGCTAACATAAAAAAAAAGTAAGATTTTGGTTCCTACAGGCTGTATGGGTTTGTTTATGACATTATGGTTTCCTATTCTCTTACCTGACAACTGATGATAGTATTTTTTTATACATTTGTTATTTTAGGTTTTATATATTAATACTCTGATAATCTTATGAGAGTTATAATTTTAACAATGCTGTTATTCTTTTTTAAAACATTCCTAGGCTACAGTTACACTGGCAAGTGAATTGCAATAGTTCTCACGTGAATACTGTCCAGGTCTGTTTACACTAGCAGCAATAAATTGCTGCGAGATTTGTCGTGCAAGTTTGTTGGTGAGTGACTTGCGTGAGTTCTCACAAAGCTGTTTACACATGAGAGGAGAATATTGCTTGCGCAAGGTTTGTTTCAGTCATTTTGGGATGCCTCCCGTCAGACGTGTCAAATGTTACAAACTCACCAAAACTTATTGCTTGAGGTTGGCGAGACTGGCTGTTGCGAAGGAAAGACAGGACAGTGAGTGTGTGGAATGGCTATGTGTGGACGTGGATGAGAGGTGTACGAGCGAGGATCGTGTAAAGGGGTTGTGTTTGTGCAAATGTGCATAGCACATATTATGCTGTATCAACAAGTGTGTGATTATTAGACCATGTGAGGTACAATAAATCAGAAGTAAGATGAACACAAAATATCTATTTCTTCATTTAAATGCCTAACCAGTTTCCCTTGTGTTTAATTGCATAAAACAGCTGACACATTATCTAAGTTTGTGATACACAATCATAAATTTCATTAAAGTTACATGTATTGAATTTAAATAGTAATTTTAATGGGTTGCAATTGCTAGTAAAAAATTTAAAAAATAAAATTGTCACGGATGATGAGCGATAAAACAAGACTTGAAAACGTGGGTACGCCGTAGTCGCCATCTTGCTAGCGTGGAAAACATTTACACAAAAAAAATATTGCTATATATATCTTGAGTTACGAGTGTTTGAAAACGAACCAATTGTGATTTAACTTCCAATAGCCCTTCAAAAATTAAATAAATCCAAAATGCAACAGCAAGACCAAAACGATTTGGAGGAAGGAGCTATAAGCCATGAGGAGGTAGTGGCAGAACATCAGACGTGGAGTTATCCATACAAATTATAAATACAAGTACTGAAGAGAGGTACATGAAGAAAAATTTCAGTGTGGGTCATGGTGAATTAGTGAACGTAGTGGATGTTGACCTATATAGGCCTACACAACACATCAGTGACAATGGCTCAGAGTGTAAGAGTATCGGGAGAGAAGACCTAATTGATAATTGTGCTAATGAACAAGACATAATTTCATTAGTGAATTGGTAAATGAGTTTAGTGATTGTTTTGCTTCCAGCCTGTCGGAGTTAGGATGCACTGATTTGACCAAAATGAACATAGTTGAGGTTCCTGGCTGCAAACCGTATCGAACGAACACACAAGAAAAGAAAGCTATAAGAGAAATAGTCAAGGAATGGAAGTATTACAGCATCATGACGGAGACTAAGTCGCCATATGCGAGTCCGGTGTTACTGGTAAGCAAGAAAAATGGGGAAAATAGACTGGTCATCGATTATCGATGGCTAAACCAACAAACCATAAGGGATAGATATCCATTACGCCACAATGATGACCAATTCGAACAACTTTCTGGTAGCAAGGTGTTCACGGTACTTGACTTAGCCCATGGATATTTACAAATTCCCTTGACTGAGGAGGTGAAGGAGAAGATTGCATTTGTTACATCAGAGGAAACAGGTCAATTTGAAATAATGGTATTTGGTTTGACTAACGGGCCAGCCGAGTTCCAGCGTGTGATGAACCGTGCATTAGGTGGATTACAAAATACAATAGTGATGTGCTACTTGGATGACATCCTAATCCCCGCAAAACATTGACCATAAATGCTAAATAGGTTAAGACTGGTCTTCGAAGCCTTGAGACAGGCTCACCTTACATGCAAGCTAAGCAAATGCGAGTTTGGGAAGAAAACCATTGAGTATTTGGGGTTTGCGATTCTGTGCGGAGCACATATTATGTTGGATTGACAAGTGTGCGATTATTAGACCATGTGAGGTACAATACAAATATGCTGCTGCATTATTAATCCTAAACCAAATCTATTCTATTAGTAGAAAAAAATGGAAGGAGAGGCAATGCTGGGTTCAAGGAATGGATCCAGTATCTCTTTTTTTCAACTTATTTTTCTTCAATTCTTGATTAAATTGACTGCGTATATTACGCAGCTTTCTAGATATTTCCACTGGATTGGTGGAGAACTTGTTTGCTATGGCTCGTAAGTTGTAAGGCATCTTTTTTTTAACCTGTTTTTGTATTGTTAACTTCGCAAAAAACTTAATTTTCCTCTTAAAAAGTAATTAACAATTTTATTTCACCATCACTCCCCTTTTTGAAGGCGAACATCATCGAGAGGGACAATTAACTCGCGCATGTCTCGCAGAAAATATCAAAATAGTTTGGATATTCTGTGAGAGCTTGCAGAAGTGGTGAGGAGTGTGTTTAGACAGGGAAGCGTGGGTCTCGCGGAACAACTTGCGCGAGTCATCAGAAATCTACTCATAAGGCTGTTTACATTTGTGACAGTACTGTCTGACAGCATCTCGCGCAAGATTACCTGCCAGTCTATCTGCACTTTTAGGTATTTTATTAAGAGTCCAATCAATCAATGTCTGATCAAAAAGACTAAGTTCGCCAAACCCTAATAAATGGTAGTATGAGGCTACACAAAAATAAGTTTTACGAGTCTCTGTGGCTCAATTCACCCTACAGTATTCTCAGGGAAAGTTTAAGCCTACTTTATTTTGACATGATAATAATAAAGCTGGTTCAGTTTATTAAAATTTTACTTTTTTTGTAATTCTTGGAAAATAAGGAAGGATGAAAAATGTATCTTCAAAAAATTAATGAGAAGGACATACAGCGTAAAAATTTAGGAACCAGTGATAAAAGGACATATTTTTAAATTACATAGTAGTCAAACAGAGCTATGTGTACAATAATCTCACAAAAAGATCTATTTTATCATCCTTTAACTAAGAGAAATTATGTTTTATAGTTTTAATTTGGCAGTGTAACAATATCTGTAATTTATCTACTATAAACTGTGCTTGCTATAGAATATCAAACAATATCTATGCAAAGAGATTCTGAAACAATTTATAATTTTCAATGGTGAGATATGAATTTCACAATCATTTGCCAAACTACACCACTCAGTACCAGTAATATAGCTCTTCACACTTTCGTATGCAATGTCCAGCTGTCCAGTATTACTAATAATAGAAATAAAGTGCAGAAACATATGTGGAGAATTTCGCTTGATTTTGCACTTTATTTTTATAAAAAATTCACAAATTAATTCTATACATGACTATAAATCACTTCACACATTGGTGAAGAAGGGGACCGATGTACCCCAAAAATTTCATAATTATGTTTTGTAATGTTTTTTATTGTGAACTTTGAGGCCTCCAGTTTGAGTGTGTGAATGTGTAGACTGTAGGCCTTACCCTTTTATCCTCTATCCATGTTTAATTCACACATTGAGAGTAAGACACAGACACGGACGTAGTTAGGTATTTTTGTGTTTTATAAGAATGACAAAATTGATAAAATACCTCAAAAATGTTTGCAGGTTCCATCAATATGTATTAATTTAGTCTTCAAATAATTTTATTTATTTATTTTGAGGTATTTTAAGCGCACTTTCTTAATAGACAGACTATACGAGAATTTCTATGGACGAGAGCGAAAGGGTTCACCTATTTTTCTGGGAAAGGTAATTTTAAATATATTCCAAGGTTGTTTTACACATCACAATCAACATGGGACCAACGGCTATTTTTATTGCTCAAGAAAAATATGTCAACCTTGGATGGGTTTGAAACCACTAACATCAGATCCTGAGGCGAGCACCTTTACCGAAAGACCATCAAGGTTGACGTCTTTAAATAAATTATCCCGTGACATAACAAAAATGTATAAAATGTACTTACTCAAATTTCTTTGAGGCAGCTGCTACAACGTCCTCCATGTTTCCACCAAAGCTACTAGTGATATCATTGCCACTACTGTAGTACTCTCCAACACCAGTGAGAGCAACTATTACTATCTGGTCATTATGAGCTGCTCTCTCTAGAGCTATGGATATTTCTTCATACATCTAAACAAACATAAATACACTCAGCGGTGGCTAGGGTTTTCATGCAGTCTAAGGTGTGAGTCTTGCAATATAAACTAAATTGGAGGGAAGAGGGTTGAGGTTTAAATTTCACTCTGATTGAGGGGGGAAGGGGGATGGAAAGAAAGGGATGTTAAAGGAATAGAAAGTATTATTTGTCCCTTGCTTTTCCATCATTTACCCATGCTAACACTGGTACCATTTGTCTAAAACTACACTCCTTATTTTTGTCCCTTAAATTAGGTTATTAAATGTTTATAAAATAAATAAATTAAAATGATGACAGGCTTACATTTTATATCATACACCCAGCTGCCACCGACTTCAACCTAGCCAAACCAACTACTAATACAAATTAACATTATTTGTGGAATTTAGTTCCATCAGGAAAGTGTGCCAAGTTCAAGCTTAACCACCAACAAACACTAAGCAATTGTGATTCATTAGTGTTCTAACAATTAATTAATATTATTCATCTTTGTAAGTCTAATTTTCAACAACACACACACAAAAAAGCTAGTAGCACAAATTAAACAAATCACAAATATAAATCTAGCACCCGACAAAATACACAAGTGACCAAACAAATCTGGCTCTGGTGAAAACTTTTTTTCAATTTTTTTTTTCTTGTATGTTCTAAACCAGGTTGTCCAGCCAACCTATATTTTAAAAATCCCCGACTTCTATAGGTTTTTCAAAGGCAATTTCCAACTTTTCCAGTCACTATAAATATAAATATATTACAAATATTATTTTATTAAGAAATTGAATGTAATAATATTTTAAACACATATATATTATGAAATTGTGTAATACTATGAAGGGTTTAAAGGATTTCAGGCTAAGCCAATGGGCTAGTGGGTAAGAGGTGGTGTGAGTGAAGTTAGATTTCAGCGAAATTATATTGAGCCGTTAAAAGATTGTCTTACACCAGTACAGTTTAAAATTGTTGTGAGCCACATTCTTCTTTTAATTCTTCTTCCTATAACCTAATAGAATTCCTAATCATGTGCAATGTGCATAACCATATCTCAACTATGGCTAAGGACATGAAGTATAGGGGTGGAGAGATGACATGAAAATTGCATGTTGACCTTGAGAATTAAGATCAGTCCCTATGCTCAACTAGGGAAAATGTGTTAAAAGAGATTAATGGTGTGCATTAAAACAGGGGAAAAAATATGTTACTATGACTATTGTAAATAAAAGCTGTGTTTTTTTATAGTCAATATGTAAAAATTCCAGATATTTGATCAAATTCCCTGACTTTTCCTGACGTTTCCCTGTATTTCAGGTCGCTGAACACCCTGTAAACATACCTTCTTAACACAATTTTCCTAAAACTATGCAATCACAATGAGTTTAGTTCTATGACTTGGCAATGGAATAGAGTTAGTTATGGAAGCCAAGCAAAGAGGTTGCATGGTTAGTGTGTTAAAATTTATTTTATTTTTTATTTTATTTATTTAAAGTATTTAACATAAACTTTCTGACACGACCGATTAACTTAAATCTAGCCAATATTCTGCCCCCGGCCATCAATTTATCACTGAAAGAGGAAACCTACCTTTCACCAATGATACATTATTTGGTCACACCAGGAATTGAACCCAGGACTCTTAATTCAGTAGAAGGCTATGCTACCGACTGAGCTAAGCTGTTGGATAAACAGAATTAAAATCTTATTTATATTAAAAACAAACTGAAGCCTCACTAATTATGATGTGGGGCTAAGCCCCTGCCTAAAACTGTATTAATAGGAAGTTTCCATAGTTACTGTTAAAGGGATCACAACAAAACACATATTTAAATAAGTTGAAATAGTGACCCATTTTGTAACAAAAAACAAAGTGAGATGATTTGCAAACAATTAACCAAAAGTAATAAAAACAACCTTTCTCTAATATAAGTAAAAAATTGTTCTTTGAATATAAATAAAAATAGACCAATTTTTTTTATAAATATGGTTGCCTATGACCTTGGTTGAACCGCTAGCATTTTCTTAACAGTTGGCAACAAGAAAATTAAAGACATAAAGATCCAAAACAAGGCTACATTTAAAAATATTTAAACTTTAAGTATAAATTTAACAATACTCATTAGCTTAATTCAAAAATGAGTCATTTAAGGCTTTATAAGAAATTGTATAATGTATTTTCTTGAAACAATTATTTACTATTTTTGCATACTTTAATAAATTCAACAAGGCGCCTTGATGGAGTATGGCCATAATTAAGGATATGTTTTAATTCAGTGGCAAACATCACATAAAAATAACATAAGCGTAATTTTTAATATATTGGCTATATTGGACACTTTTTTTAATCCACACTCATATTTTCAAGAGTGTATATTTTTTTGTGTGTGTAAACTAGGCTACTTTTTGCTAAAATTGGTAATAATCTACTTTAAGTGAATTGTCACTTTTTTTAATGACATGATGTGAGCCTTGCTGATACCTATGTAGTTAATCCAGAGTACGTGGATACCAACCTAATAGAAAAAATACTAATAATATTAGCTTCTGTACCAATGAAACATCTATCACTTCAAAGTAATTGCTTGCTTAACCAATAACTCTTGGTCATTGTTCTTTAACAATTTTTACAATTTGTGAATAAATAGAGCAATAATGGTGGAAAAAGTCTCCCAAGCCAGAGCAGAGTCTGAAGTTCTCACCCAGGATTTTTTTTTATGTAGATGAGATAATTTTACTATGTAATAGAAGAATATTTTTCCCTCAATACATAAATGTATCATCTAAAAGATCTTTACTCAGGCAATTTTCTTTTTATAAACCGAACTAATCAAGTGTATATTATTGTAGTTAAATAGAACTCTTGTGGTAGCTGCTTACCTTTGAAGATATAGCATTTTTCTTGTTTGGCCTGTTAAATCTAATAATTTGAAGGTGGCCCTGTATTTCTACTTGCACCACTTCATAGCTCATGTTCATCACACTGCAAATATACATACAAAATTAACACAGGTACCATACAGTAGTTAAATGTGAATTATTTGTGGAAGACAAATATAATAAAATGTTAGTAAGATAATTTTAATTTCAACTTATTAATAATAGTTGATTGATTGATGGTGATCACAGGCCTTGAATACCACGCGCCGACCACACATTCTGCCTCCCCCTTGTTTTGTGCTAAGCCTTCTCCCTCCAATCCTTCTCCACACCAAGCTCCTTTAAATCTTTAACTTTTAATAGACACTCAAGCTCAAGCAAAACATATTTACAATTTTGAGTTTCTTTAGGGTGGCTATATAAGTTCTAATATAACATTTCTGACTTTTACAAGTTTTTCAGCTTTCTTCAGAGGATAGCAATAATTGTCTGTTTGTAAATTGAATCATATATTTAAAAATAAACACAAGAAGCTACTAATAACAAAAATTGTATAAATTATTTTTCGAGTGATAAATGTTTACAATACGGTATTATTTGTGGTACTGCCTAAAAGTGGTATAGAAAACAAAAGCTGTGAAATCAACTCATGATAGAAAAGCCATATCTAGGAAGTGAATTTTGTTAACATAAGATAAACAATATATATTATATATATAGGTAAGTTAGGCACACTTGTTTGACAATTATAACACTGATTGATATTTCTTATGATTTTTAGGAAAATAAAGGCCTATTAATTTTCTATACAATTAAGATTTGTAGAAAGTCTTAGCTTAACTTATCCTGGTAGCTATGGATTAAAGCCGATTATAAATATTCAGGGCGTTGGGAGGAAAAAATGTTGTAAAACTCGAGTGTGTATGCATAAGTGATTTTGTCCATTTCCACTAGAGAAATCATTAAGGTAAGTAATCATCTTGATCTGTTATCATAAAAAAGTATACCTATACTATTTTAAGAAGGATGTAATTAAATTATTTTTTTAGCACCGCATCTTACTACTCGTTCGGGTTGTATGCTTAAGTAGGCCTACTCATTACGCTAATGGGTTATGAATTAGGAAGGTTGAATTTAAAGGATGTGAACCCACATTTGTGTGGAGGGAGAGTGGAAAACCATTTAGAAAAAAAAACCTCCCAGTTCACCAGACCAAGATTCGAACCTCAACCTCCCCGTCCTCAGCAGTCTAGCTCAACATGAAACTAGCACATTAGCTAACTACGCCACCGAGGAGGGTGTAATTTAAATGTATTAATAGATTACAAATAATTAAGGAATGGCTTTAAATATGGCCTTCAAAGTATACATTTTTATTTTAAGAGGATGTCAATTATTGGAACATGATAACCCAGGTTTACCAGTTATTTACACACACTGTCACTAACTGGTACAACTTCACTCATAATTAATTGTATTAATATACAGTACTTAATCAGTCTTAGGAACTGATATTGAAGATCAAAATAATGTTTTGTTTCCTTGCTTAATTAACCATACAAAGTTCAGCAAATTCATACTCCTGTGTCTCAATACCTTACTTTCAAAACAAGCTCCATCAACATCCAAACAAACTGATTATCTAATCAACATAACTTTAAAAAAAGCTTTATTATGGCCTAAAACTATAACCACTAGAAAAAAGAAAAAAAAAACAATGAAAATATTGTGTCCGTTGTAAACTCGGAAGCCTGGCAAAAGTATCACATTTAAAGAGGAAGCTTGAGCCAAAGTTAGGTTACAAAAACTAAATTTTGAAATTACATTTAAAAAACAAAATAGAGGGTTCAAAAGAGTAATGGATATAATGTGGGGTCAGTTTAGATGTGAACATATTTGAAGATTTTGTAAAGAAACTCACGAAAGAACACAATGTATTAAATTCAGTGTTGAGGACAATGTTTTAGTGAAGTTTAATGGAGGCAAAAAAAAACCTTTTTATTATAGCTATGTACCGGTATTTGTTATTCAAACTATATTTCTAGATACAGTAGGCCCTAATGAAGTTGAAGAAATGTCCAAATGTATAAGTGACAATAAACCCATTTCTAAGACGAACAAGATGTGTCAATATGATGATTAAACCTGCAATTCTAGGAAAGCTAAGAGCTCTTTTATTGGCTGGAACTGAGAATAGAATCAAGTGGCCTTATGTTTGTAAAACCTGTGGACCGCCTTTGAGGTCGAGTGTTCAGAGTTCCTGGTTCCAGGTTAAATCTCCGGTGCGTCCAGATTTTCTATAAAGTGGGTCTGGAATGGAGTCAACTCAACTTTGTGAGGACAAATGAATAGCTACTTGAATGAAAAAGTAGCGGATCAGGTCTGGAACTGTGATTAATGGCCGGAAGGTTTGTTGTGCAGACCACATGACACCCTTTATCCTCAAATGTTGGCACTATTTTCACAAATAGATGGTGGCCACTTGCTCAATATGGCTCGATTGCGGGCTGATGCCATGACGGTATTAAATATTAGCTTCACAAGTCTGTGGATATTTTACCAAATGTCTTAACCATAGTTTTTAGAGACAAACACTTACTGTAATCCTTATATTTATTGAATAAGCTATGGTTTTATATGTATTAATGCCCTTTAATATTATTTATTTACTACTCAGTGAAAGGTTTTTGAGCTAGAGCTATTTGAATGCACAGTATTTTGAATTTGGTGCACAATATTGTCCTTCCTCCCCAGTGTATCACTAACTGAAGCATGAGCATCGGTGTGAAGCATCATTTGGCTGTTGTGACTGTCGAGAGTGACATTGTAGAATGCTGCACATCTTGACATACGTCACTGTTAACAAAAACGGTCAATTTACCATATCTGAAGTGTAGGCATAAATATAATTATCGTATGTTAAGGTATAAGTTATCGTTTATGTGTGGTAGCACTGTTTTTCTTTTCTTTTTTAATATAATAACCACCATCTTGTTGTTTTTCTCTTGTTCCGTTTTGTACTGTTGGAATTAATGGGTTGTGAAATTATATAAAATTCAATCTACATCTTATTTAATTTACTACTATCCTGTTGTATTAATCATGCCAAATAACAGTTAGGTATATGCAGATATGCTGTTTGTTTATGGCTTCTGCAATGGTAGTACCACTGATGGTGTTGAAGAATACCGTCGACAGTTTCCTATTCATATAATAACAGATTGTAGTGTGTTTTCTGGAATTCACAAAGTAAAAACTGATAAAAATGGCATGTTTGACTCGCATAGTCGGAAGTGTGTCATGCTAGAGTACTGCAATAATGAATATAGGTTGTAGTGTTCAGAAATGAGAAAAATTATTGTGGCAAGTAGTGTCAAGTTTGACGAGACTAGAAACGAGTTTGAGGAAGGGATGTGGGATCATGAATGGAAGAATGTAGAAACTGAAGAATCACATGTAGGAGAAAGAAGGAATATATATTGAGGAGGGGAACAGGAAGAATTAAGAGGCTTTGAGGAATTAAGTTTTAAGGAACAAGGTCAGGATGATGAGGAATGCAGTAGACCAAATGTTAGGAAGGTTCCTGAGTACTTAGGGGATTATGTTGTGGGCAAATTAAAGAAAGGGTCTAGAGCTTGAAAGACTTAAGGAAAGAGAAGATTTAACACATTTAGTAGTAAGGGGTGGATGTGTGGATTCAATGAAAGAACCAGAGGAGCAGGGGAAACCAGAAGGGTTGCTTACTATGTCCTCAGTAGAGGATGTACATATTGCAATGAATGGCATTTCAATCTGTGAAAGGGTGCCACAAAGTATGGCAGGGTTGGAAGATAGGATTGACAAGGATTGCCAGATGAGAGCAGTTAATGAGGAAATAAATTCATTATTGGAAAGTGAGACATGGGAAGAGGTAAGTAAAACCAGAGGGGAAAAGAATTAGGCTTATCAATAATGATGGGTGTTTACATTGAAACAGGAACAAGATGGAAATTTAGATAGATAGAAAGCGAGGTTAGTAGTTATGGGGTGTGCACAATCGAAAGAATTTGACTATAATGATACTTATGCTCCTGTTGCTAAGTTTACTACTATAAGAATTATGTTGTGTCTAGCTAACCATAATGGATTGCACATCCATCATTTGGATGTTAAAAATGCTTTTTTGCATGGGGTTTTAAAGGAAGAAATCTTTATGTATCCACCTGATGGGAGTTGTCGCAGAAGGAATGGTTCTCAAGTCAAAGAAAACATTATATGGCCTAAAACAAGCACCAAAAGAATGGAACTCCAGATTTGATGTGTAAGTGAAATCCCTCGGTTTCAAATAATGTCAGGCTGATAAATGTCTGTATGTTTATCGGGAAGATAGGAATGTTGTGTATCTGCTACTTTATGTTGAAGACTTTCGGATTGTTAGTAGTTCTATAGATAAGCTTGAAGAACTAAAAGAGAAATTCATGTTCTGAATTTAAGATGCAAGACTTAAAGAATGTTAAGTATTTTTTGGGCTTAAAATTAGAACAGAAAGGTCAGACAATGTATTTGAGTCAGGCTAGCTATTTGACAAAATTATTGAACAAATTTCAGATGGAGTATTATAAAACAGTGCAAACACCTTTAGAGTTGAAACCAAATCAAAATGTCACAAAGAATTGCATTATTGGTGTAAAACCTTATAGGGAATTAATTGGCAGTCTTATGTATGCATGCTTAACCACCAGACCAGATATCTGTGCAGCTGTAAATTTCTACAGTCAGTTCCAATCAAATGCAACTGAAGTGCAATGGGTGGGTCTGAAGAGAGTTCTGAGGTACCTGAAGGGAACTTTAAGTTAGAGATTGTGGTTCAAAGGGAACAGCAGTGTCACTCTCTATGGGTATGTTGATGCAAATTTTGCAAATCAACCTGATAGGAAGTCTATAAGAGGCTATATATTCAAAATGTATGGAGATGCTATTTGATGGGCAACCAGGAAACAACCTACTGTTTCAATATCCACAAACAAGTCTGAATCTGTTGCTTTGGTGACAGCTACCTCAGAGCTTCTCTGGCTCATGCAGTTATTTGAAGAACTAGATATTGGGGTTAGTAAACCAGTGACCATGTTTGAGGATAATCAGTCTTGTATATGTGCATTAAGGAACTGGGAACAAAAACGAATGAAGCACATAGATGTTAAGTATAAGTTTGTGAAGGATCTATGTGAAAACAGGGTAATTGCTGTAAGATATATTCCATCTAGAGACCAGAAGGCTGATGTACTCACCAAAGGATTAACAATTGAGCCTTTTGTCAAAAAGAAGAAATTTAGGAATGAATGGACTGTATCAATTTTAGGCCTTTAACTTGAGCTGTTTTATTTTATTTTCACCCGGAAGCTGTGAGATGCACGTTGTAGCTGCATGTGTGACCTCACAGTGGAAAGGGAAAGTATGGCGCGAACAGCTAGCCAATCAGCATATTAGTTTTTAGCGTCCGTTTTTTATAATATTGAGAAGGGAAGCGTTAGACGCGCTACACTTCCCGGTGAGCACCCGGACGGTGAGGATGTGTTGTCCACCTTAGAGGTTAGCTACACTCGTCGAGTAACACACGAATGAGTATTAAAGGCTAATTCGTCTCATCATGAACGTTAACTGCTACGGCGTGTTGTGAGTCGGCAAATAAGGTTGTTCCATGACCGTTTTCATCGTGTGACGATTGGTGTCACTTTATTAGAACTAGGCCTAGTCGATATGGTTATTTTGATTCGATTCAGTGCCATTTCACTGCTGTGGAGCTAAAATAAAGGAGAAGAAAATGCAGAAGAGTCTTAGCCATAGTTCCGTTTGACTGGTTAGATTTAACACCATCACTCCACGCAAATATGGATACATTTTATATAAACTATATCTTACTCATACCGTACACACACGAATGATTAAAGTGTGAGTAGGGTTTCCAGGTGTCCCGTTTATTAGGATTGTCTCGATTTTGAGTCTAAAGTCCCGGTATTCCGGCTAGATCTTTCGGGACGTTCAAATATCCCGGTTTATCGCTTTTTTAATTGTTACCCATGTTTGGCGTTGTCAAACCGGTAGCGGCCACACTCGGCGTGCGGCACGCTGCGTGCCTCGATCTTGTTTGGTATTTTTAAACATAAGACCTACCAACCTACCCAGCTCCATGCTCACACCTCGCAACTCTCAGTCTGTAACTGTAGTTGGCAGCAGATTTTTGAGTTGAGTTGTAAGATTTGTGAGATAATTTCTGTGATTTTTGTTTTGGTTCCTAAAAAATGTATTCCTTATACATATACATATATATCATCAGTATTGTCAGCACTGTATAATTTTTAAGTTGAGTTATGAGATTGTTTTGTTTTTGTTCTTAATAAACGTATTCTATACAATAATTCTATGTTTACTTGCTTAAATACCCCTTTCCCTCTCTGTTTTTTTTGTTGTTTTGTTTTTTAGCTGAGCATTGTCCCGGTTTGACGACCAAGAAATATGGCAACCCTAAGTGTGAGTAACGAGAACAGGTTGTAAAACTCAAGGCCGTAGCCAGGGAGGGGTTTTGGGGGTTCAAACCCCCCGCGAAATTTTATGAACAGAATATATATGACTTTATTTATGTTTCAAACAATATTAAAATTAAGATACAAATACAAATTAGGGGGCTGTGTTACCATTAAAAGCACTTCAGAGAGCTACTATAGGTGATAAATATTTCGAAATTTTCCTAGCCGTCGGCATTTTGGGGGTTATTTTACCATAAAAAAACTTTACAGAGCTTCAAAA
>CABFWO010005636.1:25016-44870 GCA_902155825.1 Timema genevievae | reverse complement strand
CAGCCAGTGGGGAGGAGAGGACTGGGCCAAGGTGGAGGAAGAGAGGCGGTGGAGAGGCTTATGTTCCAAACATACCCAGCCAGTGGCTGGAAGCTGTTCACGATCATGATGATGATGATGATGATGAAAGGTATTGATATGAGCATTTAATGAACGAGTGTAGTGAGCTTACTTGCGGTAGGAGAAGTCGGTCTTGTGATGAACGGACTTGACATGTTTTGTGATGTTTCCCTGAGTATTACACGAGTACTTGCAGTATGGACAGGAGAAAGGTTTGTTCTCTGTGTGAATGAAAGCGTGTCTCAGAAGATGGTGTTTGGTCTGGAAGGTCTTCAGACATTGATCACACTTGTATTGACGAGGCTCATGAACGGACTTGCGGTGGACTGTTAGACGTGCAACACATGCAAATGAGGCCGTACATTGGTCACACCTACAAAAAAATAAACATAACCAGTGAGAAGACTTTTTTTCCAGTTTTTAGGGAAATTAAACATGAGTAAAAGTCTGCATCAATCAATAAAATATCTATTGTTTTAAACTAATAATATATTAAATGACTATCAATGCCTCTTAAGTATATTATAATAAATATATTTGTTCATTAGATGCAAGCTTAAAGGGTGTTTTTTTAAAAATAAAGTGTTTCACAAATACAAAATTTAATTAAAGACCTCTTTAATAAAAAAAATAGGATTCTTAGAAAATTAGTATTGTTTTTCTAAATATTTTCTTGAAAAAAGATAAAAGTTGATTTTATTGACACGAAGCATAAAACAATTGCCATTTAAATCAATAATTTAGTAAAATATTAGTAAGATATTGTCCACAAGTCCTCTATTTGGCAATCACTCACCAATTCATCAAAATAATACATTTTAGGAAATGGATAAAAAACATACCTCATAATCTAGGAAAATGTCAACTATTTAACCCATTAAGGTTGAAGTATTTTTTTTCCACATAATTGTAAATAGTGGCAGGAAATAAATGCGCATAAAAATTGGCTATTTTTGCAGTGTTTCAAAATAATTGTTTTCTGGCATTTACTTTTATTTGAATCTATTATTTTGTTTTAAATTTAATTAAATACTTTTTAAAATGTCACAGACTGACACAAAAACACTTTAATTGTTCATTAGTGTGTGATAATCTTAATTACCTTGTCCTAACTCTAATCCATCTTCTTCGCTGCTTGTATCATTTTAATTATGTGACACTGGCCACATCACTATCTGTATCACTTTCCTCACTTATTTCAATTTCTGAATACCATAATTAATAATAAATCTAATAAATCTTCAATTTATTTTGTTGGCAAACGAAACACTTTTTCCGTGATTATGGTCAATGTTTGTTTGGAGTGAATCCAAAGATAACTTAACTATAAGCAAACCAACAAATAAACAAGCTCACTATAAAAATGACAATTTTACGGCCTACTTGATGTCAGATCATGGCATAAAATAAAATGGTATGAAATAATACATTTCAGAGCTTGCAGAAAAAGAGAAGTCTTTAAAGTGAACAGAACAGTTCCGTAAGTCGGCCGTTGGACCATTTTCTTATCATACGGAACAGTTCTGTGTGTCTACTCCAGTGGGTTAATTCCAAGATAAATTGAACTAATGTGATCCAAGTGGTATAGTACCTAAATGGCCGATCTCCTGTGTGTGAACGCATGTGTTCCAAGAAGGCAGTGCGCTGCTTCACGCGTGCTCCACACACTGGACACACGTGGTTATTATACTCGCCCTGGTGCCGCATGCGAATATGTACACGCAGATTGTTGGAGCGATATGTCGTGAACCCACACTGTCAGAGAAGAGATCACAGAACATATTCAATAACTTTAAACCCGCTTTAGTGGTCAAATAGTCTAAGGCAGCGCTTCTCAAACTGGGGTACATGGGGTACGCGAACAGCTCTCAAGGGAAAATTGGCAAAATAACGGGGGACTTAGGGAAAACCTTAATTGTTGGCAATTATTGTTTCCACCCCTCTTTTTTCCATATTTGCTCTAGCTGAAGTGCAAGTTCCGATAATTTTCATCCCTCTACCTGACGCCTTCTACATTAGCTGTTTATTATGTCTTTCTCAACAACACATCTCTGTGAGAGTGCTTTTTCATTATAGCTGTACCTAAAAAATAAGTACCGCAATAGGCTAAATTTGGAACCGTACCTCCGCTTGAAAGTTTCAACTGGACAACAAGACACAAAAAGTTGTGCCAAGCCATGAAGCCACACCCATGTCATTGAAAAACTTTGGGAGTCATAATACATCAGCTCCAGAATTACAATTAAAAATTTGGATTTGAAAATATTGTGTTTATGTTTATTTTTATTTTTTATTTCTGAACAAACAGAACTTTTTATAGTAAAATTATGTTTTTTTAACTGATCATAACGATTCTCAATAAGAGATAATGTTAAGGCTATAACAGTAGGATTCTCTCTAACTAGCTTTGTCACATCTGAAATATTTTGATCACGGATATTTTTTCCCAATAGATTAAATAGAGCAATAATTTACCAAGTGGTCATATTTTTTAAAGCCTGTCATTTGGAAATTTGTTATCTTGGGGATACATTAAACTTTTAGTCATGGCCAAGGGGTACAATTTTAAAAAAAGTTTGAGAGTCGCTGGTCTAAGATGTCACTATCACAATAGATAGAATTATCAACAACATGTGCTGAAGGTGGTCTTTCTTAAGTGGTTTTCCAATCTCCCTCCATCTTCCTTTTCCTTAACACATTAGTGTAGTTAGTAGATGTGTAACTAGTACAGAGCTAAAAACACCATCTTTTAATATGTTATGAATACACAACATGGTAGCACACACTACTCTAAAACATACGTGTATACTTGGCAAAGTTAATAAATAGATGAACCTTGATATTTGTGTCTACAGCATTTGAGACAATGTGGCTGAACAACCTAATTACCAAACATTCAAAATTAATTTCTTCAGCGCATTTTTAGTGTATCCATATTTTTTATTTACAAAGTGATATTTTTAGTACGAATAACTTACCTTTTTATTTCTAAGTGATCTAATATTTGCATAATTAATCATAAGTTCAAATATTGTTTTTACCCTGAAAGTGGTTGCTAATTTGGGTTGCGGCCCATTTTCAGGCCAATATGGTAATGAGAGCGGTCCATCACTTCTTAACAATCAATGATATCCCGAGCTCAGATATCAAGTATGTTAGCAAAGAAACGGATGAAGTAATTTGGTGTTTTGAATGTGTGACAAAAAAATTATGCAGCTTAAAGTCCTATTTCTTTAAAAAAATGACATCACTTCTAATAACCAAGAAATGCAATTACATTAACGGTACAGAAAACTATATTTTTGAGAGTCAATAATTGATATGGGTTACTTTGAATGTGAATTTGTTGTTTTGTTTGCAGTGACAAAGTCTTATTTTTAATTGATTCCTTGGTGTATAATTAGTCTAGTATACATTATTATTAAACATAGGATAAATTCATCTTAAGATATTTGTGTTTAGATTTTTAGTTCTAGAACTACAGGCCATGTTGAATGCTGCAAATAGTTATTGAGCTACCTTTAAATGCACAGCACAATCCATACACTTAACTTTGCATTTCACCTGCTTTTTGATAAAACTGCCAAAGTAAGTTCAAGTTTTGGCTTTCAAGGAGGGCATCTTAGATTTGCAAGTACTGTGTCTGCTTCCTGATCTAAGGGTTCCAAGTTTGATTCTTGGCAGGTCCAAAATTGTATTATTAAGAATGGTACTAAGAAAGTCCAAGTTTTGACTTGTGAAAATAATACCCCCCACCACAAAATATTATAGGGAACTACATCTCACTAACTGTATATTTACATTAACGATATACGGATGATAAAGGTATAATTTAGAGGAAATGTACTCTAATTTGTTTGAAGGACAAGTTGAAAAAAATTACCTAATTACACATGATCAGGTTTCAAATTTCGACCTTCCCATCACTGGCACATCAGACCAGGTGAAGTTGATGCTTTACCCAAGTGCCCAACAGTGTCTATGTCACAACATAAACAAATATTCCACAAACCTCCAAGCAAATGTGTTTCTGCTCTCGTTCATGAATAGAGCGCACATGTTCTCTGAGCGTCGAGTCCTTGGCGAAGGCCTTGCCGCAGAACTGACACACCTGGTTACGCTCCCCGGTGTGTATGGTCATGTGCCGAGTCCTGTCCATCTTGGTGTATGCCCGGTATTCACAATAGTTGCATGGGAAATCACGTTGGTTCAAGTGACGTTTAATATGAATTTCTAGTATGGAACAAATCAGTTAAACCACACACATACAAAATATAGTTTTTGTCTCAACAATAATTGTGTCCTACTTTACTTGGTACTTTGCTTGTCCAAGAAGCCCTATTTATAATCAAAGACACTTTCTACAATATGTAATGCTAACTTCAAAGTTATGTATTTAATTAAATATAGCAATTAGGATGTTGAAATGTTCTATAATATAGTACTGCTTACTCAGGTATCAGTAAATCAAGTCATAACAACCAAAATATAAATATAAATTCTTGAAAAATTATTAAACATCTGGATTAGTGAGTTTTAAAAATGATTTATTTATATAGTTTTATGTGAGTGTTTTGAAAATTAATTCAGAGCATTTTTAGATATTTATCAAATACACCAAAGTGTAGTATCTTCCAAAATGTAATATTTTAAGTATTTTGACCTCCATTGCCACATATATTTTAGTTGTAGAACCCTGAAAAAATAAAAATAAATAGATAATAAATCTTCCCACACTTGTCATAATAATTATATACCCCATAGTCTTTATGAGACAAAAGTAAAATAAAATTGATCTATAAGTTAAGGTTAAATCTAACAATGCCATTGACTCTTATTGATTTCTTCATGATATTAATTAAAAACAACATAATCTGCGGGAGTGGGGTACCTCGTGAAGCACTCTGGAACACGCAGTGTCTTGAGACACGGCTCACATTCCCGAGTTGTGGGCAAAACACACTTTGCAGGTTATATCACATTTATCTTTCTTCTCTGTGGCTAGAATGTGTCTTAGGAAGTGTCCCCGGGCTTTTGATTTCAACTTGAGAGGGTCGGCTACATCAGCTGTACTCTGGTTATGTGACTGATTCTAGTAATTGCTCTGAAAAGTCCGATATGTATTCAGAAATGTTCTTTCTGTTTTCTTTTCTACCATTTTTCTCAAGAGTCTTTTCATATATTTCCTCATTAATGGGACCCACACCAGAACTTGATCCTGTCAATCCACGCCATCCATTTGTTTGCTGTATTCCATCACACAGCGAGGCTTTTTTGTGTTTTCTTATGATGTCTTACCTAGTATTGTTTTCTTTTTCAGTCTTCTTTTATTCCCTGTATCAATCGTATCAGCATTTTAATGCTCGGATGATAAGATGTTTACGTCCTTTCAATCCCGTCATCTCGGAGCAAGTAAACCATGGATAGATCTCGTCTCCAACGGGCCTGGAGTTAATTTATTTCTGGGAAAATATTTTGCAAGCCGGTTACATCTTACTATCCCTACAGCATTGGTCGTCCTTCTCTTCAGTTCCATTAAGAAGTTCAAATGGTATCTAATGAATGGCATCGTTTTCCTATAAACAGGGCTTTAAATTACATATGTTTTTGGCCAGTTCAACTTCACTTTACATTTTCTTCAGTTGTGTCATTAGAATGCACAATGCTAAATAAGCCCTTATTTCATCAGAAGTTGTATCACACCACTATATTTTTTTTCTTATAATATGCACCAGATAACTCCTGCATGTGTCATGTATATGTTTGTCTTTATACAAAATTCAAAGTATCATAATGTGTTTAAGATGGCAGTATGAGACGCAGTCAGTAAGACAATGGCTAATGTTTTGGTGTTCACATTTGTTATTTGATTAATTAGTGGTTACTCCCAAAACCTGGTTCCAGTGTAAAACAGTGCATAAATTGGCGACGTGGATGTTTCTTAATATAATCAAAGTAAATAAAAGTAATTTTTAAGTAAAAAAAAAGGAAACAATCTGTTCTTTTCATGTGAAATCGTAATGGCTGTGTGCTACGTTTCAGCAAGAGGTAGCGTTAGCAGCAGTCGTATTAGTGTCCGTGGAAAAAATCAGCGACAAAGACCAGCTGTGTGCTGAGTTGCAAGTTCGGCTGTGTGCAGTGTTATCTGTGCTACGATATCATGACAATTTTTGTAGTGGAGCTAAAAGTAAATTAAACCATCCAAAATGGCTTTAAACGGTAAAATGAATGAATATAACCCCGGAATGGAACAGTTTGAAGCATATATGGAGCGCCTTCAGCTGTTTTTCACTGTAAATGTTGTTGAAGACAATATGAAAGTGCCCATGTTTATAAACATGATTGGACCTCATGCATACGGCATTTTGAAAAACATACTGGCTCCAGAACTTCTGACTACTAAATATTACGATCAATTAGTGGCCGCTTTGCAAACATGTTATGGACCAAACTATAATGTTATTGCGAAACAATTTATATTTAATAAACGGGACCAAAAGTAAAATGAATCTGTCAGTGCTTATGTGGTAGAATTAAATATGCTATCAAACACATGTGATTACGGACAGTTCCTGGACCATGCATTACGTGATCAGTTTGTGTGTGGTGTGAAATCTGTACCTATTCAAAAGCGACCTTTGTCTGAGGATGTGTTGGACTTAAGCAATCAGTTAAAATTGCAAGCGGCAAGCTGATAATCAAACAAAAATGCTGTAACCGGTGATGCCCGTTAATGCGGTAAAACAAAAAGATTTCCGTCGTAGAGAAAAAGTTTTGAAAATGTCAGTTCTTTGTGCAAAATTGTGGGACAGCTTATCACTACAATGAATATCATATTCTGAAAATTGAAAAATTACACCTGGACACGGGAATCGAACCCGGGACCTTACTACAGTGAATGTCCAACTAGAAAGTGGCGATGTTGCACAGGCAATAATAAAGGGCGTACTAGCAAGGTCTGTCGATCTTGGAACAAAGATAAAAAACCATTTAACATGAGACAAGTTGATCAAGCATCAAATGAAGTGCCTTCAGAAACTGAAACTAGTGATTTAGAAGATATGGTAGGGAATCTGGCTATCAACAACATAGCCTAAATACAGTCAAAAGGCAGACATATAGTTCTATTGTTAGTAGAAGAACATGGAAGTTGACACTGGTGCTTTAGTATCTATTATCAGTAAAGGAATCTACAAGACACATTTTAAGCATGTTCCATTGCAATTATCTAACTTAGTTCTCAAAACTATTAGTGTAGATGCGCTGGAAATAAATTAAATAAGTGAAGTGTGTGTGAAACATAATAATGACAATTATGAAGTATCAAGTGTAGTAAGCAAATCAAGAACAGTGCCTTTATTGGGAAGACAGTGGCTTGATAAGCTTGAACCAAAGTGGAGGAAAGTGATTGAACTGAAATCGATTGAATTGGCAAGCTTGCAAGTACAATTCGCAAGTAAATATCCACATTGTTTTAGCCAAAAAGGTGACAAAATTTGTGGATTTCAAGCAAATTTTATTCTAAAAGAAGATGCAATACCTGTCTTTAAAAAAGCATATGATGTTCCTTATATATTAAAAAAAGGTAAAAGAAGAACTCCAAAAATGGCAAGAAAAGGAATCATCACACAAATCCATTATTCGCAATAGGCAGCCCCTTTAGTTGTTGTACCAAAAAAAGGAGGATCCGTACGATTGTGTGCCGATTTCAAGAAAACTGTGAATCCAGCTTTAAGGATTGACCAGAGCCTATTACCTAAGATTCAAGACAAATTTGCCAAACTCACATGGAAAGTGTTTTGTGTAATAGACTTAAAGGAAGCATACCTACAATTATATATGAGCCCAGAATCAGAAGAAGTATTGGTTATAAATAGTGAATTCGGTTTATTCAAGTGTCATTGAATGCTGTATGGAATAGATGACGTGGTGTGTTATATCAATGATGTTCCAAGAGTGTATGACTAAACCACAAATAGTCATGAAACGTCTTAATGATCATCATATTAAGATAGACCAGAATAAATCTGAGTTATTTATGAATGAAATAGAGTATCTTGGGTTTACACTTTGTTCTGAAGGATTAAAACCTACAAAGGAGAAAATAGATGCAATTCAAAAATGTCAAGCTCCCAAGAATGTCACACAACTCAAATCCTACTTGGAATTACTCAACTTTTATGTAAAATTTATACCAATGTCATCAACTCTATTATAACCATTGCACAGTTTGCTGTCAAAGAATGTGAAATTCGAATGGACAAAGATATGTGAAGAAGCATTTGAGAAAAGCAAAGAAATGATAATCAACCATAACTTGTTAGTTCATTACAATCCAGACTTACCTATACGAGTTGTAACAGACGCATCATCATATACGGTTGGTGAGGTATTGTGTCATGTTATTGATAATGAAGAAAAACCGAAAGCATTTGCAAGTGTTACTTTAACATCAGCACAGGAGGATTATTTTCAATATGAACAAGAAGGATTAATAATGATATTTGGCATACAGAAGTTCCACAAGTTGCTCTCTGGGCAACAGTTTGAAATAATCACTTAAGTAATCCAGATAATTTTTGGTGAAAAAAAGAAATATTCCAACACTTGCAGATGCTAGATTGTAAAGATGGGAGTTGATACTATCAGCTTACAACTATAAATTGAAATAATGAAACAATGTCAAGAATGTAGGTATGCTATCAAGACTGCTCCTGTAAGAATCTTTTCTAGATAAAGAAGAGATATGTGCTATTTCCCCGCCAATATCAGTGGATAAAGTAGTAAAGGAAACAGCAAAAGACAACATTCTAGTTGCTGTACGAGAGATGTCAAATAGGGGATGGCCAAATAAAGTAGGTCCCAAACTTGTGCCTTATTTTAGGACACGAGAAGAAATTTCCACAGTTGAAGGTGTGCTTGTATGGAGATCTCGTAAAATTATTCCTAAGAGTTTAAGACATATTATGTTCTTAAAGAATTGCATGATCATCATGCCAGAGTTGTGAAAATGAAATTGTTGGCTAGATCAATATGCTGGTGCCGACATTGAAGATACTGTACAAGGCTGTGAAACGTGTCAGTTTACTGGAAACCTAGGACAGTACAAGTATTTGACAATCATGGCCTATCACAAATAAGTCATTTGAAAGGGTGAATTAGGTGAAATATAAAAATCACATGATCTTAGTGCTAGTTGATTGCCATTAGTTTTGGATTGTTAAAAGAGCTACTATGCAAGAAACTGTAGCCAAATTGAGAGAGTACTTTACAACATTAGGCATGCCTGATGCGATTGCTTTACAACATTAGGCATGCCTGATGCGATTGTGTCAGATAATGGTTCACCTTTTAATTCAGAAGAATTTGTTGAGTTTTGCCTTGATAATGGAATCAAGGTAATAAAGTTACCCAAGTATCATTCTCAATCAAATGGTACTGCAGAAAAAGCGGTTCAAATTGTAGCAAGAAAATTGAAGATGATGGTATACCAAGCCCCCAACGTTCCGCTTGACCTACTGTTACTGAACTTGTTGTTTCACTGTAGAAATACTCCAAATACAGTGACTAGGAAGACTCCTGCTGAACTAGTATTGCGATTTACACCAAAAACAAGATTGCACATGCTAAAACCTAGCTTCAGTAAGTTACACGACTCAACTATCCATCAAAAACAACAACCACTGGAGTTCTTCCCACAAGAAACAGTCAAATTAAAGATGCCAGGATATAATGAGTTTAGATGGGCAACTGGTGTCATCCTTAAAAGATGCAGTAGAGTGACATACCTAGTTTACTCTATAAAAATGAGGTGGCCCAATGGCTAAATAATTTTAATTTTAAAATAAGATGTGTAAAAAAGCGAAGCCACAGATAGGGTTTGATGGGCTGAGAATGTAGAAAGCGTTCTTTTAGTAGTCCCATGTATAAATTTGCATATGAAGGAGTCATGCGTGTACCCATAGCTGTGCCCTTTATCTGTAGGTAGTATTTGTCTGGAAAACGAAAATTGTTAAATTGAAGGATCATCCTCCACCAGAAAAGAGCTGAATCGTTCATCTAGGAGAACAAAACTTCCAGAGAGCCGGAATCTTTAATGTTATAATATTTCTTATTATTTTGTAACGAGAGAGTGCATAGTATAGTAGAGATGTGTTTAAGTTGGCAGTATGAGACGGGGTCAGTAAGACAATGGCTAACATTTTGGTGTTCATGTTTGTTATTTGATTTAATGTTACTACAAAACCCGGTTCCAGTATAAAACAGTTCACTAAGCTTGGAACAAAAGTTGTCACAGGAACTTTAAGTATATCATTAGCAGGAGACTGCATAAAATTATGTCAGAAATGTTTGAAACTTAAGTAAATGGCAACACTTGGGGATAATTGTGTTCGCTAAGCCATTTCATAACTCTTCCTAATTATTATTATACACTATAGCAGGTGTCTCTAAAATTTTTGGTATGCAGGCCACATAATATATTTCACACATATTTGCAAGCCAAGGTAGAAAAAAATTTTTTTTTTATAAATTAATGAATAGCTTTTATTTGGATCTTTTCTGGAAATCAGCATGATATTATTCAGAATGAAAGAGAAATATAACATTATTATTATTAGCACTACGTCTTACTACCCATTCGGGTTATACGTCACTTACGCTAATGTGCAATGGTAGGGTGATTGTGAGATGAAATGGAGGACCTACAGTTTAACGTGGAATCCGAACCAAGGTGGAGACCTGGCATTCCTCACATTCACAAGTTGTGATTAATACACATCTTGTCAGAGGTGAAGGAAGGATTTGGTATTCAGATAAATCTGTGCCGGGACCGGGGATAGAACCCCGGACCCTCAGCACAGAAGTCTCACACCTTACCCCTAGACCACCAGGTCACCTCAGAAGAGAAATGTAACAATTACAAAGAAAGATGGCAGGAAACAAAAACTCAAATTTACTCTGGTATACCGATGGGAGATTTCAATCATAACTAACAAACCATGAAGGTTTGCACAATAAGATCAATAGAAATGATGGAACTACTTTTTAATTTCAAAATATTGATGAACTGAGGTTTCAAGCTTGAGGTGCCCATTAATGGAATGAACTTCAAATGTGTATCACTCAGATAAATGTTCTTGATAGTTGGACTTGACATACTTAATATTTCCTTCTAGATAATTTTTGTTCATACATGTTGTTTTAACAAAAACTGACAACTCCAAATGTAAATCAATTCAAATTCAAGAACTGCGCAGGCTGCATGTATTTATAAAATTGGATCAGATTTCCTTCTTTATACTTGTGTTTCAGCATGTCCGAGATCATTAATTTCCATTCTAAACTTACATTCTAGTCAAATGGATTTTAAAACACTCTTACTTTATCTGTTTTTCCATCAAGATCAGAAAATCTTCCTTGAAATTGTTTTTGTAACTCAAAAGAGAATTCTAATACAAATGAAGGATTCTGCTTCACATTCATCATTAATTTATTTTACAACAGAGTAAATGAACCAAGTTCTGAATGTTCACCTGTTCAAATAGTATCATTTTGGCCCTGATTACCTTGAAATGCACGAATAGATCACAAATCAAATTTGTTTCAGCTTTCAACTTTAGATTCAAAGGATTTATATGCCCGGTCACGTCTACAAAAAATGCAACTTTCCAAAGCAAGTCAGTGTTTGATAAAAGTATTTAGGTTGATTGTTTTCAGAAATGAACAATTTTATATTTATAATAAATAGTTAATATAATTACTTAAAAATCGCCACAAGCCGTTCTGTTGTTGGTCTAGGAAGTGACACCAGCTGTCTCTTACCCCGTGGTTTGAGATCTTTGATGGCACCTGCGACTGAGAATGAGGGTTTGCCATTCTGACAGCACTCAGGCTTGGTGTAATGGGGGGAAGCACGCATACAGAGGAACTGGACATGTCAAATATACCGTGTGGTTTAGAAATAATGAAGGGAAACCACTAATGTATTTTGATAAAATCTTGGGGGTGGGCCAGATATAAACTTGTGGTGGGCCGGGTATGGTCTGTGGGCTGTAGTTTGGAGACCCCTGCACTAGAGTATTTGAAGTAACAGAATAACTTGTTAATTTCATCAATATCATCATTTGAATCACTATCTGGAAACAAATGATGATGATGATGATGTAGATTTTTTTAATGTGTTATACATAAGGGAGATAAAATACAATTGAATCTTTTCTTGAATTGATTGTCCTTTGCATGAAATTTATATTTCTATAACAAATCAAAGTTTCCAGTCCAGAAAAATATTCCTTCAAACCAAATACTATCGGCAAAGAAAAAGTATAATATGTGTTTGTATGTATTACAACAGTCATACTGTAACCAAGATCAAATATTTAAAATTTAAGAATTTTAAACTTAGCAGTAATTTTTCTATTCATATCACCACTTATGTTTGAGTAATTTTTTATATACAGTAGAGCGTCGATAATTCAGACTAATTGGGGTATGAACCAGTCCAAATTATTGATTTGTTCATATTTTCAAAAGACACAGTAACTATAACAAAAATTTAAAAATAAGCATAGACAGGATACGTGCAAAAATTCAACGTTAGTGCTCTTTCACACTTTATGATTTCTGTTGTACGAGTTTTTGTTGTGTGCCTACTAATACCTTAGGTGGTATGACGTCTTCCACATGATCCAACTGGCCATGGCTCGTTTAGCAGTCGGATGTCCTCATTATAATATCCAACTGTCATGTCCCTAATTTGGCTGGATTTCTTGTAGTGGACTGTGGACCTTTCTAAACAGCCGTCTTCCGGCAGCCTCTGTGCTTGTCTTATTATCGTAATAACTCAGTGATAGATGATCAAAGTATTAATGGTGAGTGAAGGTGACACCGATATATTAATTTCACTAGTGGAGTAATATAATAACTAAATACCGTATGACCTCACACATAATATGACCCTAAAATGTTGAAGGTTTTCTAGATGAAAAATAAAAATTAAAAGTTCTCGAGTAGAACTTAGGCTAAAAAATTAACAAATTGGACTAATTATTTTAGAAAACCTTCTAAAGTTGAGAGTAAGGATCAATATTTATCATAAGAAATGAGACTTTAAAATTTTGGTAAACTATATTGGTTCATGTTACTATATTGATACAAATGATGAAAACTCGTACGGCATAGCCCGTATTGTGTGAAAGACCTCTTCCGATCACACTCATACGACAAAAACCCGTATGACAGAAATCATAAAGTGTGAAAAAGCACTTAAGGTATAAACATTTTCTCTTTATTCAAACACAAACTTACACATTTTTTGTTGCTAAATACTAAAAATTCTGAACGGATATAATAATTATTATTATTATTAGCACCGCGTCTTACTACCCGTTCGGGTTATACGCACTTACGCTAATGTGCAATGGTAGGGTGATTGTGAGATGAAATGGAGGACCCACAGTTTAACGTGGAATCCGAACCNATTATTATTATTATTATTAGCACCGCGTCTTACTACCCGTTCGGGTTATACGCACTTACGCTAATGTGTAATGGTAGGGTGATTGTGAGATGAAATGGAGGACCTACAGTTTAACGTGGAATCCGAACCACGGTGGAGGCCTGGCATTCCTCACATTCACAAGTTGTGATTAATAAACGTCTTGTCAGAGGTAAAGGAAGGGTTTGGCAATCAGATAAATCTGTACCGGGACCGAGGTTTGAACCCCGGCCCCTCAGCACAGAAGTCTGACACCTTACCCCTAGACCACCAGGTCACCAACGGATATAATAGAGCAAAAATCTAACAAGAAAAAAGCCTCAATTTTTTTTAACAAGGGTTGAGCTGTTTTTTTTTGTGGCCATGTCTCTGATATTGATACCAATGTGATTATTTTTGTAAAGAGTATTTTTTCTTGGCGATGCGGATTTTTGACGTCCGAATTATCAACGCTCTACTGTACCGTTTTTAGCCAAAAAATGTAATTTATTTACCAATTTTTAATACCGAAATCCAACTTTTTATTTAACGAATTTATATAATTTTATTTCCACAAAGCCTGGTCTCTAATTACCTCTCATAAAAAAAACTCCCTAATGTCGTTAGGTCCTTACTACCCCTCTGATAACTGATCATTAGAATGTATCATATAATGAAACTATATCAAATTAAGGGGCTCCCTGTTAAGTGTTAACTCACTGAGCCCAGATGACTGAGGGAACTTTT
The DNA here is from genome assembly GCA_902155825.1 of Timema genevievae. Classification (NCBI taxonomy): domain Eukaryota; kingdom Metazoa; phylum Arthropoda; class Insecta; order Phasmatodea; family Timematidae; genus Timema; species Timema genevievae. Next base: position 30,586 of record CABFWO010005636.1, on the reverse strand, counting down.
TCTCGCAAATGCTGCACAAATACACTTTCCTTCTGGGGTGTTTGCGCATGTGTCTTTCCAGCAGCAGCTTGATAGTTGTGTGAAACGGGCAATGAGAGCAGTAGAGCTGACGATAACCATAAGCTCTCCTCCTCTTGAGACCACTGGTTGGCCAACATTTACCTACACGGGAAACAAAAATTACCTCCACAAATTATACGAATTAAGGATTTAATTCAACAATGGATGTTGTGTTTTTAGATATGATGCCTCTGGCATCCATTGTTTACATCTCAATTAACTAGAGTTAAGATATTTGTGAACATTTTCAAATTAGTTTTAAGTGTTTTTTGAATAGAGAAAATAATATTCCGTAAATTAAGTTTTTACAGCATTTAAAAAGAGAGATTAAAATATCAAAGTTGTGAAATTAAATGTAACACTTTTAAATGTCTATCAGAAACATCTTCTCAAAATCACATTTAAGTTACCGTACTTTACTTTTTTTTACTATTAACGACTGTTTAAGGTTTACTGAACAAAGTGAAATACTTAGAAAAAACTAATCTAAAAGTTAAACCTTAAAATGAATAGTACATTATAATAGTATTTTAACTTAATTTATCTGAGATATTTAATGTGCACTTTTTGCACCAACTGATTACATCAGTACACAGCATATAAACTAACTTAAATCTAGAACAGACACAACACCCAACCCAATTCAGGAAACACACATTTCACCAATGACACATTTGACGGTCATGCTGGAGATTGACGTTAGGACCCTTAAGTCAGTAGACAGACAATCTAATGACTGAATTAAGCTGTCAAACCCCCCTATCACTATAATTATTGACACCAATTATTCATACAAACCGGACTAGCTTAATCAATCACAGTAGTATCCAATGGTGATAATTACCTCACCCCCAACAATCTATCAGAGTGGTATCCAATGGTGATAATTACCTCACCACCCAACAATCTATCTGAGTGGTATCCAATGGTGATAATTGCCTCACCACCCAACAATCAATCACAGTGGTATCCAATGGTGATAATTACCTCACCACCCAACAATCAATCACAGTGGTATCCAATGGTGATATTACCTCACCGCCCAACAATCAATCACAGTGGTATCCAATGGTGATAATTACCTCACCACCCAACAATCAATCACAGTGGTATCCAATGGTGATATTACCTCACCGCCCAACAATCAATCACAGTGGTATCCAATGGTGATAATTACCTCACCACCCAACAATCAATCACAGTGGTATCCAATGGTGATATTACCTCACCGCCCAACAATCAATCACAGTGGTATCCAATGGTGATAATTACCTCACCACCCAACAATCAATCACAGTGGTATCCAATGGTGATATTACCTCACCGCCCAACAATCAATCACAGTGGTATCCAATGGTGATAATTACCTCACCACCCAACAATCAATCACAGTGGTATCCAATGGTGATATTACCTCACCGCCCAACAATCAATCACAGTGGTATCCAATGGTGATAATTACCTCACCACCCAACAATCAATCACAGTGGTATCCAATGGTGATATTACCTCACCGCCCAACAATCAATCACAGTGGTATCCAATGGTGATAATTACCTCACCACCCAACAATCAATCACAGTGGTATCCAATGGTGATATTACCTCACCGCCCAACAATCAATCACAGTGGTATCCAATGGTGATAATTACCTCACCACCCAACAATCAATCACAGTGGTATCCAATGGTGATATTACCTCACCGCCCAACAATCAATCACAGTGGTATCCAATGGTGATAATTACCTCACCACCCAACAATCAATCACAGTGGTATCCAATGGTGATAATTACCTCACCACCCAACAATCAATGTCAACCCAACATAGCATTTTTTTTTAACATAGCATCTTATTACTTGTTTGGGTTATACGCCTGTATACTAATTACAATAATAGTTTAGGGATTTAGAAGGTTTTAAATTGAAAGTGTATCCACATTTGCATGGAAGGAGAGTGGAAAACCATCTTGTAAACACCACCCTCAGTGCACCCGACCGGGATCCAGCCCTGAACTCCCCGTCTTCGGCAGTTTAGTCAAACAAGAGAGTAGCGCGTTAGACCGCGTGGCCACCAAAGTTGGTGCCAAAATAAACAAATTAGTGTAGATAAATAATGGTAAATTATTTTTAAAAAAATAACTAGGTTTGATCATTAAGATAAGATTAGTAGGCCTACCTATCAAATTTATCCCATTAGACATTTTAGTTACCTTTTCTAAGATATCCTTGAACAGCCATTTCTGATGTATTATTTATTGGTGTCTTGTCATCTTTCTGTTTTAAATATGAAGGACTAATGATGCTGATAACACCATCTTTGGAAACTAAACCTTTAAAATCACTATCTGGTGTTTTCTTCACATCAGAATTCAAAACACTTCGACTTCTTTGAATTATTACATTCAGTTCTTGCTGCTTTATTTGACTTTCAAAATCAAATTTAATATCATCATTAATTTTCAAATTATTATTTTGTTTCAAATGGTACATTATTGATATATTTTTATCATCCTTTTGTGAAATCATACTTGATGGGGTTTCAGAAATTTGTGCATTCTCTGATTCCCTATACGTTGAAATTTCTTCTACAATAAATTCTGTTAAAAAATAAGAAACAAATTAGACAAGACAATTAACTCTTAACTAGCAGCAACAAACAATATTTCAATTAAAAGCTATACTAAGCTATGTGTAATGATACAAAAAAAACTGTTAATGGTTGATTTTAAAATCATAGTTCAGTGAGAATTTACAGACTTTGAAAAAAAACATGAAATGTAGAGAACCTAATTTAAATGTGCTTTCCAAATTAAGGGACAAAACCTGCCATGGAATCATTGGGATACATATTTTTCCATACGTCTTGTAACATATATGGACATTTCTATTAATGTTCATGTTTATTTGGTAAGAAGTAGTAATAAGTGATAGTAGGGTTATATCTTATTTTTTTTATTTCCTTCTCCTTATTTTATATTGGATTGCATTTTTTATCCTGTATTTGTCTTGGGGTAAATTGCTCGCCTCAGGACTCGATGTCCATGGGTTCAAACCCAACCGGGGTTGACAGATTTTTCTTGAGCAATAAAAATCCATTGTACAACTTTCTTCAAAGGGGAAGTAAAGCCGTCAGTCGTATGTTAATTGTGGCATGTAAAAGAACCCTGAATATAAAATAAGAAGAAGGGAATAAAAAAGATATAACCTTACTATCAATATATGGAAATGTTACAAAAGTGACTAAATGCACTTCTACTCCTGAAAAGACTTCACCTGTTCTACCTACTTAAACATTCTTGTTTGACTAAAAAGAGTGCCAGCACGGCATGTCACGCCAGATTACGTCATGAGTTCCGCACTAAAGATTCTTCAAGACTTCAGTAGAATGCTATGTGATGCTTCCAGGGAGTTCTATGACGAACCGTCCGGGATAACGCCGGTTGTTCTATCGGTTCCACATGTGCGCCATGTTCCCCATCCATTACCCATCTCTGCCCTCCTTTGAATTCCCCCTTAGCCGTCTCTGGGATCACATGATGACTTCCTAGGACTATATGTTGACATATTTTGTCTGTATTGGTACTCAAAATACCACCATCAACTGCTTAGGTAAGCTAAACGATGTCACTGGCCAGGCTAGCAATCTTGTATTCAATATTATCTTTCAAATTAAATATTAAATTCTAATTATTATTGCGATTAATATTAAATTTAAGATTATATTTCTGAGGTTATTTAAGTAAATGTTTATCACAACTTACTTTGTCTTGAGACCACTAGATGGTGTTAAGTATTTTTCTAAAAATTCTTCTTTCTATTTAAATGCTGCCATATTGCATATGAAATTCAATATATTATATAATTTAAATGCCCCATATGGGGTGAAAATAGTAATGTCTGATGTAATTGTAATACTGCCGTACCAGGTGTGGAAATTAGCTACTCCTTTATAATGATTATGTCAGGTGAGATTAGTTAAGTTCTCTTATAATCTATTATCTTTTGTTATAAATCTGGCGTGGGCAATTTTTTCTTATCTTTAACTCTCATTATTTAACTATGGAATATTATAGTGTAGGTGATTCGTTTATTGCTTCAATTATTGACGTTTGAATTGAGGTCCACCCTCTTGCTCGGAACTTGTGTTGCGTCCCTTTCAAATACCCTCTCTGTTTTTGTTCAGTTGTACATGTTTAGTTATAATGTTTGTCTTATAAATAAATGTTAATTTGGAACACACTTCCTTATTGTTCTCATTTTGGGGCTATTTAGGTTTAAGAATATTAAAAGATTGTGAAAAATCTTACCTTTTCCCAGAAATGAAACACACATACCAAAAATTAATGATATACATACAATAGAAAATGATATTTAACAGGACTCTGAGTAATACACAATATATTATATAGATTTATTAGCAGTTAAACAACATTAAAATGATATATCAATTAAATCTTAATATATAAAGAAACTAGAATTAAAAATAAATAATTACAACAATAATAGTACAGTTTAAAGTGATCGTGACAACTAAGTTTATAATTTCAGGTCTATGATATAAGGTATGATTTGGACCAGCCTCTTGGTCTAATATATAGCCTAGATCCCAAGTTAGATTCCCGGCGGTTTCAATAGGTATTTTTCTCAAAAGGGGAGCTGTTCCTAGGTCACCAAGATCTGGTTAGTTAGGCTCAAGTTAGGTATAAGACTTCTACCGGCTCCAAACCTTCATAATCACCATCTCATTGCGGGTTTGACGTGTACCCTTAGAAACAGCCTCCAAGGTATACCCTGGGCAACGTTCCGTTCCCATGGCTCAAAGTCTACACACACAGCGACAGTAATAGATACTGCATCTCTCAAGGTAAGGTAGTTTTGTATAGGTACTTTTGATTTATTTCCAGTTTAGATGGATAGATTTACCGGTTGTTCTCTATGGAAGCGAAACATGGCCTTTTACCTTAAATGACGAAAATAAATTTAGTGTGTTCAAAAACAGGGTATTTAGGAAGATATTTGGTCCAAAAAGGGATGAACATAGTGGGGAGTGGAGGCGGCTACACGATGATGAGCTGCATACCATGTAATCATCACTAGACATTGTTAGGGTACTAAATTCTCAAAGGTTGCGGTGGGCAGGTCGTGCAGCACGAATGGGACTAGACACAGGTGGGAGGATAACATTTAGATAGACCTGAGAGAGATAGGGTGTAATGAGATAGACTGGATAGAAGTAGCTCAAGAGAGGGATAGGTGGCATACTTTTGTTAGTGTGGTAATGAACTTTCGAGTTCCTAATGCCATAAAGTAAGTAAGTTGTATGGCTAGATTTCAGTTTAGTTTCACCCTCACTTGAATCAGCTTGAGGCAGCCCTCGAGATGACGTGGAACAGTTTGTATTCTAGTACATGGTGTCTACTCAACTTAACCAATGAAATTCCCGACTTTTTCCCTGATCATTTCCTAAATTTCCCGAATAAATAGTATGTCACATCATTCTAATTCCCC
>CABFWO010005636.1:0-25009 GCA_902155825.1 Timema genevievae | reverse complement strand
CCCCCCCCTAATTTTTCTATTAATCTTTTTTTATGAATAATAATAAGTTTTAAAATTTAAATAAATAATTTTTTTTAAATTCGTATTAACATTATTTATTAGTAATTATAAAATATATTACACAGTTACAAAAAAAACTACAGTTTGAATAACATTATTATTTACTGTTTTAATGATTATTATATTTCATATTTTGAGTAAAACCACATTTTCCCAGATTTTTATTGTAATTTACCAAATTCCCGGCTTATTCTCGTTTTTTCTCAATCATTTCAAATTCCCGGCTAATTCCCGTTTTCCCTGATTTTCCCGGATGGTAGACACCCTGTAGTATTACCTGAATTGACCTTCAAAGGCCACGGGGTTGGTCCAACAAAAGATTCACCTGTCCTTGGCTCATCCTCAGGAGTGTGTGTCTCGGTGACAGATTTCTCTTCTGATGACACATCCTTAGAGGAGCCTGCAATGAAATATCTTAACAAGTTTAATAAATCAGGTAAAATTACTGAACATAATTCTGTGACATTCACCACATGGTGGGAAAAAGTTAAACATTTGCAAGCATGTGACCACAAAACAAACATTTCATGCAAATATAACTAATAATCAGCTGCTGTGAGATAATAATACAAGGCTGACACTATTCTACTACATATTAAAATATTCCCTTTGTTTTTAAAGGTTCTACAGAAAGAATTCCCATTCTTGCAGACATTTTAGCTTGAAGAATGAAATTTTGTTTATAAAAATAATTTCTCAAGTAAAATATTATGTAATTTGTGTTTAAAACAGAATGATTTGACCTTTGTGGAAAAATATGTTCAGTTGTTATCCAGCCCAATGATTCCAAGAAATGGGAGGGGATAAGCTTGCATGTTTTATTGAGCACCGTAAACACAGGTTAAACAATTTAGTAAAAGAGCAACACGAGAAGAGTTAGAAGTCAATAATGCAGAAAAAATGTTGATCCCAGTGACTGTAAATATAACCTTACATAAATAAAAAGAATAATTCTGGTTTGTGATTAAAGAGGGGCAGCGTAGCGCTGGTGTTGGGACTGGATGTGCTAGTCCCTCGTGGTATATTGGTTCCGCTCAGTGGGTGTTGGAAGACCACTCACTCTGTCTGCGTCACTGTGACTCAAGTCACTCAAACCCATACAGGACCTCCACGACCTCCAGGAAACTTCTGACCGGACTGGACGGGCAGATAAATCCCTGTACAGTAATCTATGTTTTGTCGGGAAAAAGTGGGGGTCCCCCGTCTGCAGCATACTGTAGTGTATACCTGGTTTTGTCCGGGTATAGCTGGTCAGAGCATCTCCATGAGGTCCCCACTGGGCAACTTAAGTTAACACCTCAGGAAACTTTGGCAATCCCTAAGTCTGAGTTCCTGACTTTACCTCTGTAATTCCCCCACCACTAGAGGCAGGATGTTGGGAAAGGGGGGTACTCTAACTACCCTATGAGGTCTGACATGGGTAGGTGGCCTGAACAACCTAGAGTACGTATGCGGTGGGTCAAGGATGCCTCGGGCTTGGGTGAATGTTTCTCATGACGAACGCCAGATGTTCTGCCAACTATGGCATTGAGTGGTTTACTTCTAATAAAGAGCCTCTGGCTCAGTGGAAGGAACACTAGAGGCACCCGCGGTGATCAGCAATGTTAAGAGGCAGGTGTTCTTAGGCTGCTTTAGTCCATCCTTAATGTAAGTGCAGTGGCAGTCAAAACAATTGTAATTATGAAGAGTTAGGTGTTTGAATCGACATGTTGAGACCTTTAACTAGCTTTTTAATCTAAATCATACTTGAGCAAAAATAGACCGCACTTTAAGAGCAAAAAAAAAGTATTTAAAACTAAAATGAGATCCCTGATCTTTACACATAGGTAAATGTAGATAGTGGCAAGAAATAAATGTGAGTAGAATTGACTATTTTTGCAGCGTTTCGAAATAATTGTTTTCTGGCATTTACTTTTATTTGAATCTATTATTTTGTTTTAAATTTAATTAAATACTTTTTAAAATGTCACATACTGACACAAAACCACTTTAATTGTTCATTAGTGTGTGATAATCTTGTAATACAATTACCTTGTCCTAACTCTAATCCATCTTCTTCGCTGCTTGAATCATTCTAATTATGTGACACTGGCCACATCACTATCTGTATCACTTTCCTCACTTATTTCAATTTCTGAGTCACATAATTAATAATAAATCTAATAAATCTTCAATTTATTTTGTTGGCAAATTAAACACTTTTTGCGAGATTATGATCAATGTTTATTTGGATTGAATCTAAAGATAACTTAACTATAATCAAACCAACAAATAAACAAGCTCACTATAAAAATGACAATTTTACGGCCTACTTGGCATAAAATGGTATGAAATAATACATTTTAGAGCTTCTGGAAAAAAAGAAACCTGTAGTTTTTGAGATTAAAAGAACAGTCCCGTAAGTCTACTCCAATGGGTTGATAACAGGATGCTGGTGGAGATTTTAAATAACATGCGATAGCTATATATACACATCCAAACTTAATAGCTTTTCTTCACTAAACACTTGATTTAATTTGAATTAATTAGTACCAGTTAAAAATAAATATTAAAACATTGAATGCTAACAATACAATGTCAAAAGAGATCTAGGAACTAACAAATATAGATGAATGAACTAAAGCATAAACTTATGAAGGAGCCGCGAGCAGAAAGTCATGTAGTAGAAAAAGTAATTCAAGCTCTTTTTTTGTTAGAGCAACAATAATAGGTATCAATATAATTATCATTATATCATCAGAATACCTCATATAAATTAAATACAAATATAATTTCATCACCCAAAATTTAATATTCATGCAATTGCTATTAATAAAGTCACTGAATTGATTAGGTTTATATTGTCTATTAATGTCAGACATAAAACCAACTAAGATAAAACTAACAACACTGGAAAACATTAAAATGTATCTGCTAAGTTATATTAGATTTTCAAACTATATACTGCCTATATTTTAGCACCACATCTTACTATCCATTCAGGTTATACGCTTATGTACTAATTAAGCTAATGGTTTGAGGGATTGGGAAGGTTATATTTAGAGGAAGTGTACCCACATTTGTGGAGAGGGAAAGTGGAAAACCATTTAGAAGAAACTCCTAGTATAACCAACCGAGATTTGAACCTCGATCTCCCTGTAATTGGCAGTCTAGTCTAGTCTAGTCTAGTTTAGTACAAGAGTAGCGTGTTAGACCACTCAGCCAACCAAGCAAGTCAAACCATATTCATATTCGATTTATTCAATTAATGTCTTGATGTAAGTTAAATAAAATTTAATCAAAATTTATTTCAATATTCATTTTGACTATATTTAACATTAATTTTACTATTCTTAAAAGTTCTAATCAATACTAAAATCTCTTAATTAATGGTGATAGCTTTTATTATTTTTAACAATTTAGATTAATTTACAAAAATCCTTTTGAGTACTTCAATGATATGGTTACCACACAACAGCCATAATCTAATTATTATTATTATTATTATTATTATTTAGCACCGCATCTTACTACCCATTTGGGTTATACGCTTAAGTATTAATTACGCTAATGGATTAGGAATTGGGAAGGTTGAATTAGAGGAAGTGAACCCGCATTTGCGTGGAGGGAGAGTGGAAAACCATTTAGGAAAAACCACCCCCAGTTCACCCGACCAAGATTCGAACCTCGATCTCCCTGTCCTCGGCAGCCGAGCTCAACACGACTAGCGCGTTAGCCAACTACGCCACCGAGGCGGGTCATAATCTAATAAACGTCTATGTGGTTACAAATGGTGAAAAAGTGTTACAATGCATCATATTATTATCTATGATGTCCCGCTCACCCAAGTTACATTTTTTTAACTATGCAGCACAGCGAGTTCAATGCAAACAATATACTACGGTATTACTTAAATTCATAATACTTTTACAATATTTGGTACTTACAACTGCCCAAGCATGTTATTGATGAAAATGGCAGCATCTTTTGAATTTTACAAAAAGCAGCATTTTTAAGGTGTTCTGGCAACGTCTGAAGTTTCTTGAAAAGAATCTCAACCTATAATGTTATAAAAGTGATTTCATCAACTATTATAATTATAGTACAATGTTTTTCAGCACTTTGCACCCCCTTGCCTTCTTTAAATAAGATTTAATTATTCTGATCTTTCTTGATCAAATATTTCCTATTTTCCTAGCCAAAATGTGTGAATACATTGAGTTAGGATTATTCTATTTCCTTGTACAATTTTATATGACCTCTTAAATTCCCTAAGATGTGAAACATTTATTTTATTTGATTAGTCATCAATTGTCTGTATTGCCAGGTAGGTAGGCTACATGTTCTAAACCAGCCTTTCCCAAACTTAATGAGTTGTGAACAAGTTTTTTCTCTTGACCCAAAACATTTGTATGATGATTTGTAAAAAACTATTAAAAATATTTTGTATGGATTTACTTGAGTAAAAAAAACCTTGCTGTAGTTTATGTCTGGGAATGTAAGTTAAATAATAAAGACAAGTTTTTAACAGATTTAGCATCTTTATTTACAAAACAAATACTAGACACAAATAATAAATAAGATTCTTAGTGAGAAGTGTTATCTATTTTGGTTCCCACAAAACTTTCATGCCAAGAACATAAAATAATTCTCAAATCTCTTAGTCTGTATATATTTTTCATGTTATATAAAACTTTATTATTTGAGGTTCGGAGGAAGTGACCTTTTTTGTAGTTCAACATTTATGGACTCAAGTTCCTTATGTTAAATTGAGATTTAACTTATTTTTGATGTTTGGAACAGTTTCTTCCTTCAGTCAATTGTGGGAAAGAAGTATTTTTAATTTATTTGAGGTATTTATTGTGCACATTATGAACCAAATGTTTATCAGGTTTTAAATTTTCTTGTACTTATTTGCTTTCTTGCTACACCTTTTTTAGAAACGACTTTTATACTGTAAATAATATTAGACACAAAAAAAAAGTGATCTGTTCATGTTAGTTTTAATAAGATTATGCAGACTTAAGAAACCTAAACACATTAAAAAAAATCTATTATTTTATTTATTTGAGGTATTTAACATGCACTTTCTGAACCAAGTGATTATATCAGAACATGAGAATTTCTCTGAGCAAGAGCGAAAGGGCCTACGAATTTGACCAGGAAAGGTATTTTGACCTACCGCCCAGGGTTCTTTATCATGCCACAACCTACATGGAACCAATGGCTTTACTTCTCTTCTGAAGGAAGTTGTACTAAGGACTTTTATCGCTCAAGAAAAATTTGTCAACACTGGTTGGGTTTGAGCCCACAAACATCGGGTCCTGAGGTGAAAACTTTACTTCAAGACCACCAAGGTTAACTAAAAACAAGAGAGTCGAACCGGAACCGAAAATAACGAATTGTATGCCCTTCTTTCTGAAACTGAAAATAAAATTCTCCCTTTTCTCAGTAATTATTGTGAGGGTTAAGATATATTTATTTTCCTAGGGATTATAGACACATAGTAGCAGCCACTAATGAGTTCATATTCTTGGGGAATGATTATTGTTACATTGTGTAAGGTTTTCTCATTTTACTCTTTAGGCTAAGAGCTTAGGAAGATGTATTTAACAACGTTAAGTGACAGCAAACATGACTAAGAAGGGTGAGTACTGGGAACCTGTCCAGTTGTGCAAGCAGTCTCAGCTAAATACTGACATATTTATTTAAAAGTATTATGACTAAGAGTTAAACAAACTAGGCTGTTGTTGGATGGCCAGTTTAACTCCAAATATCCAGTAATAAGTTGTTCAAAGTTTGTGTTCATTGTGTGTAGTTCAGAAATGTTTTATAGTCGCTATTAATAATTCATTATTTGATAGATGGGGCAGATTAAATACTTCCAGTAGAGAATTTATTTAAATGACAGAGTGAGTGACACATCAAGGATGGTTTTTAAGGTAAATTACATCATTATGACACTTTCTGTACACAACTTAACCTAGCTTTTCATTATTATGACACTTCCCCCAACCAGGCTTAGCCTAACCTTTCATGTGAACAAATTATAGATTTGATAAACTACTTAATGTAATAATTAAACATAGGTGGTAAACATATTATGATATCTTACCGTTTTAGTACACAGTGCAAAGCATCAATTGATGTCATATCTGTTTTAGTATACATATGTAATACAAAGCATCATTGGATGATGTCATATCTGTTTTATTGCATAGATGTAACACAAAGCATCATTGGATGATGTCATATTTGTTTTAGTGCATAGATGTAACACAAAGCATCAATTGATGACGTCATATCTGTTTTAGTGCATAGATGTAACACAAAGCATCAATTGATGATGTCATATCTGTTTTAGTGCATAGATGTAATACAAAGCATCATTGGATGATGTCATATCTGTTTTAGTGCATAGATGTAACACAAAGCATCAATTGATGATGTCATATTTGTTTTAGTGCTTAGATGTAACACAAAGCATCATTGGATGATGTCATATCTGTTTTAGTGCATAGATGTAACACAAAGCATCAATTGATGATGTCATATTTGTTTTAGTGCATAGATGTAACACAAAGCATCATTGGATGATGTCATATCTGTTTTAGTGCATAGATGTAACACAAAGCATCAATTGATGATGTCATATTTGTTTTAGTGCATAGATGTAACACAAAGCATCATTGGATGATGTCATATTTGTTTTAGTGCATAGATGTAACACAAAGCAGTACGAGAAAGTTACACATCATCATCAATATATGTACATTTAGTAAGTGGGTTGAGTGATGTGTTTTGTTTAAATGTAGCCTAGCGTTTATTAAAAGTATTACAAATTTATAAATAACTACAGTATATCGGTGTCATCCAGTTTTACATACTCTTGTACGTGCATAATAAAGTGAATAAAATACATAAACATTGTTATCATAACTATGGAAAAGAACTTTGAAAGGGATGAATAAAGCGTGCCCTGAAGTCACCAAAACTAGTTATTTGTAATATTAATAGCTTGTGTCAAGTGTTTTTATAGTCTATAGGATTTATTTTTGATTAGTAATACCCTTTTTCAAAAAGATGTATGCATTCTAAGCCCAGAAATCCATCCTCAGTTCACATGACTGGAACTCTCTAAACGTCCTGTTGCTAGCAGGCAAAACCAGGTTAACAAATGTAGTTCAGAAAGTAAATGTATTAAACAGAATGACTTACTATTTTTGGGTATAGTAGGCTACGCTTTATCCATTCAATTCTCGACTATTTCTTTCTTAAAATATCAAAAATATTTATATCAGCACAACATTATTCCAAACATAATAACTCGTATAATCGATTTGAACAAAAAAAACCTTTTAAATTAAATAACAAAAGGTTCCACTCACTTAAGTGACGGGGTAGCTTTCGGCCATTTGAGAACAATTTGGACACATTACACTTAAACCCTAAACATAATTTATCGTCTTTACGAAGGTGTAAAAACTTTCTACAATGACCACAATTAGCTTTACTTCATAGTAAATTTAACTTAAAGCATTTTGACTTTATGTATGTGATCACAAGTATCCAAAACGACTAAATACTATAATAGGCTAAGTCTAAAAGCTCTTAAAAATAATATTGATGACATCATGGAAATAACAAGATAAATAGTTTTTATTAGCCTATTTACTATGGCACTTTTCCAACCTAGCTTAACAGTTCATGTGTTAGTAAATTAAATTTATAATTATAGATGAAATTACTATTCAATGTAATAATTAAACGTAGGTGGTACACATCATACAATTAAGTCAGGCTTATCCATTTTAGAGCGCACTGTGTAGCATCATGTAATCATATCTATCCAGTACGCGGGATCACAGGAAAGTTACATGTCATCGTCAATATTTACATTTTGAAAGTGATTCTTAAGGTTGGTCAAAAAATAGGTGTGAACATAACAGCTAGTGACATTGCTCACTGGCTCCCGCAATGGAAAGCGGGAAAGCCGCCGACTATAATAGTAAAGTTTGTTAGGCGAACAATGAAGGGAGATTTCATGAAAGAGAAGGCCAAGTTGAGGAACATGAATTCAGTTTCTTTTGTGGATGCACCAGCTCACAACGTCTACCTGAATGAACATCTAACAGCAAGTAACAGGAAGAAGTTTGCAGAAGCAAGAAAACAAAGGGATGATGGTAATTTCAAGTTTGTATGGGTCAAGAATGGATATATTTACATACGAGAAGAGGAGGGGAAACCAGCTGTTCTGTACAACAAAGGAAAAACGTGGGAAGTAAATAGAAGCGAGAACGCAAACGGTTTTGTTGTGGTCAAAAAAAGACGTTAATGGTCCTTAAATTTAGTGCATTTTTCTTGCAAATGTTTTCATGGAGTGTATTATTCCCGGTCTATAAGTTTTTTCTTTTTTTTTACTACATTTTTCATATGCTCTACTTGTGGTTTTGTCTCATCCGGCCCTGGGTATGTACCTTTGTGTTTTACTGTTGTTTTCTTTGCTTTAGTCTAAGATACCGTCTTATTGGTAGATATAGCTGTCTATTTTTATTTTTTTTGTTTTGTTTATACACATGTATAAGGTTCTTTACATTTTGTTTTTGTTTTTTGTTTGTTTTTGTAATAGGGTACTAGTAGGCCTAGTTGGTTTGATTAGTAACATGTATTTCTATAAACAAATTAGTAGGGGCCCGGTTATTGGTTTAAAGTATCACAAACAATGATTAAAAACGAGATAATGTTAGAAAATTTGACACAATTTGTCAATTGTTTTCCTAAACCCAAACTAAATATATTTTACTTAAACATCAGAAGTCTTACAAATAAGTTGGATGAACTACAGGTGATAATAAGTACTCTGCCTTTGCAACCGGATTTAATTATACTTACAGAAACATGGCTTAAATCGTATGAAACTAACTTTTATAATATTAATGGGTATACAGGAACCTTTGCCTGTAGGAATGACAGGCAGGGTGGGGGTGTGTGTATATATACTGCAAATAACCTGAATTTCAATGTTATGGAAATGGATGAGAGTGGGTTTTATTTTCTAAGAATTGAAATAGACTCATTAAGCCCACCCCTACAGATCAGTGTTATATATAGGCCTCCAAATATCCCTCTTAATAACTTCCTAGCATATTTTGAAAACATTCTAAACAAATTGGCAGGGAAAAAATGCATAATTATAGGGGACACAAACATTAATACCATGAATGATACAGTATTTAATAATCTGATAAGCAGCTATGGTTTTGAAATTTGCAATAAGCTAGCAACTAGAATAACTAACAACAATGAAAGTACACTAGACCATATTATTTCAAATATAGATGGCCAGGCTCTGTGGGTTTCAAACATTAACAATAGTTTAAGTGATCACAACATTCTAATAGTGGAATACGAATCAAATTATATCACGGGGGAGAGGGAAAACGACACTGAAAATCAATGTGTAATTGATTACAATATCTTAGAACTTAAGCTTAATGAATCTTTGGGACAAATTAGCACCAGCACAAATACAAAATTTTTTTTGAGGAACTCATGACGATAGTGCAAAATGCTCTGTTGTTTGCTGAAAGAAGGAGAGGTCAAATAATTTCAAATAGTGTTCATAACTCTCCTAGGTGTGCTTGGGTGAACAAGGAGCTGTTGGAAATGATTAAATTACGGGACAAAACACATAGATTGGTAAAATTTAACCCAGCAAACACTAACTATAAGAGTGATTATATTTTAGCTAGAAATAATGTAACAGCACTAAAGAGAAAGTTGATGAAAAATTATTTTTCAAAAAAGTTTATAAGTAATAGTAATAATCCTAAACAATTGTGGCA
Source organism: Timema genevievae (assembly GCA_902155825.1). Classification (NCBI taxonomy): domain Eukaryota; kingdom Metazoa; phylum Arthropoda; class Insecta; order Phasmatodea; family Timematidae; genus Timema; species Timema genevievae. Next base: position 15,125 of record CABFWO010005636.1, on the reverse strand, counting down.
GGAGATAAATAAGTCCCTGAATAAAAACTGTAAAGTTAATAATAAGATAACACGTTTGAAATTTATGAACAAGGAATATAATACAACTTCTGAAATGGCAGATATGCTAAATAATTTTTTTACAAGTGTAGGACATAATCTTGCAATGAATATTCCAGTATATCCTGATGATAAGTGGACATATTACACTACCACTAGAGATTGCTCATTCTCAATTTTTTTAACAGATGTAATGGAAGTAAAAAATATGATAAGAGATCTCAGTAGCTCAAAAAGTTTACCTTTTGATAAATGTTCTAATAAAGTACTAAAACATTGTTCAAATTTTTTTGCAGAGTATATCTCTGTTCTATTTAATAAATCTATAACAGAAGGTCAATTTCCAGAACAGCTGAAAATATCAAAAATTATTCCTGTGTATAAGGGTGGTACTTTAAAATGTGATCCATCAAACTACAGGCCTATCTCACTTATTTCTTCCATATCAAAAATACTAGAAAAAATAATGAAAATTAGATTACTTAAGTTTTTAGACAAAATACATTTTTTCAAACACCCCCAATATGGATTTAGGGGGAAATCTGATACACTAACTGCGGCTTTTGAACTGATTAATAAAATACAGAATACTATGGATGACAATACTAAGCTTTCTGGAGCTTTGTTTATTGATTTAAAAAAGGCATTTGACACTGTTAACCATGAAATTTTATTATACAAGCTGTCTAAAATAGGAATAAGAGGAGTAACTCTAGAGTGGTTTAAGAGCTATATTACTAACAGAAAACAATACACTTACATAAACAATCACGAAAGTACTATACGTGGTGTCACATCTGGGGTCCCTCAAGGTTCGGTAATTGGGCCTGTACTTTTTCTTATTTATGTTAACGACATTTTCCAGGTAAATTTTCAAGGCCAGTTACAACTATATGCAGATGACACAAGTTTATTTTACATTGGACAAAATTTTAAAACTATAGCAGAGAATATTCAAACTGACCTGAAATCGTTATACCAGTGGTTAAGAGTCAATAAACTGTCGTTGAATTTTGAAAAATCTAACTATGTCATTTTTACTAGACCAGGAAACAAAGATAGAAAGAATATAGATGATTACCAGATAAGCTTTGGGAATAACGTATTGAAAAGAGCCAAGAAAGCAAAATATCTTGGTCTGACCATTGACAGCTCACTATCTTGGAGCCCACATATAAACCATGTCACAAAAAAAATTAGGGGTCCAGTTGGGGTGCTAAAAAAACTTTCCTATAAATTCACTCCGAACGTGTTAAAGCCCATCTACTTTGCTCTGGTTAACTCGCACTTGTCCTACCTAAATGTAATCTGGGGTAATACTTTTAAAAGTCATTTAATACCACTAATAAGACTACAAAACACAGCACTAAAAATATTTTTCGGCTGCCCAGCGGTGTGGACGGCGACATTAAACTCAAAAGTTTGGGTATTTTGAAATTAACAGAAGCTATTTTTTTTGATACGGTTGTAATGGTATATAAACTTGAAAACAACCTAACTATTAGTAACCTAAAAATTGGGGAACGCAAAAAGGGGAACTACTTTACAAGAAGTCTGGATAATTATTTCCAGAACAGAGTAAACACCACTACTTTTGGACTCTACTCAATAAAGATCAAGGGACTAAAATTTTTCAATATAATACCACAAGAAATAAAGATGAAGAAACTTAATCTTTTTAAAAAAGAAGTTAAGAGGTGCATTCTGGAAAATAATTTTTCCCAAGTGATATGTGGGTGAAAAGGTAGCTGAAATTTTGTAGCAACTGATGTAATAATTTGAGCGGAATCTATATGTAAACTGTACTTTAAAAAAAAAAAAGAAAAAAATTGTAAAGTTTTTTTAATACTATTATTATTTAATATTTTTTTCTATGTAATCTTACTATCATTGGGTTGATTGCATCTAAAGAAATGTGGCCGGGTGAGGACAAATAATGTATAGCCTGTAATAGATATCACTTTCCTAAATGTATGTAACAGGGGAGTGAATGAACCACGCCTACTTTAGGATGTTTATATATGTACGAGCCGATTTTGGCTCTTTTTATAAACAAATTCTGAATAAATAAATAAATAAATAAAGATTTGGGTGATATGTTGTCAAGTTTTGTTTGGATGTAGTATTTATTACAAGTGTTAAAAATGTATCACTCTTGGTGTCATTCGATTCGATGCACTCGTGTGTGCGTAATTAAATGAATAAAATATCTAAATATTGTACCATAACAATGAAATAGATCCTAAAATGGAAGGGATATGGCGTACTATAGCCCAATTTTTAAATAGCATTCTCTACCTGTTATTTTCTTACTTTTAAACAGAGATTCTATGCTTTAAAGTATCCACCTTTCAAATAATATTATAAAGAGTCTGAATTTTAAGATTAATGTTGGTGATAATTATTCCCAAAGCTAAAATATGCTTAACTTTTATAGTATTATTTATATTAATGAAGAATATTTCATGTTAAGCAAGCAATACAATACTATTGAATCTTTTTCATGTTAAGCAAGCAAAACAATACTATTGAATCTTGATTAAGATTACCAATTATAAAAGTATACAGAGATATATACCTCATCTAAAACAAAGGAGCTGTCATCATTTTGCATTTTTATTTCAAGATAGCTATGATAAATATACGAGACACTTTTATATTTACAAACTCGACCTATATATGTGAACAACAATTGGGATTCTCATACCTTCAAGCTTAACATATGAATTCTCACCGTGTTGGTTCAACTTATGCCGCTAGGTTTCTCGACTTCTTTTATGTAAATAGCAAGGTCCGTCAATATTTATTCATTGATCTCTATAATATAGCTGGATGGACATATGTGGCTGAAATTTTCGAGCTGTCGTTATGTAAGAGAGAAGGAAATTTTCGGGTATCTCTTTTTCTCCTACACCCTGACAAAGCAAAGTGGCATTTTAACATCTTTCATTAATTTTATTGACTATATGAGATATATCAATGTCTGATTAGTTAAATGAAATGAATGTGTTGGTAAAAGCTTTGAAGAGCATAAAAAGTTTGAAACTGATAAGTTTTTCTTTAAATAAGTTGATGTACTTTAATACATAAGATGATTTTTGAAGAAAGCTCGTTTGTAAGACTTTCGTAACAGAAGCCTACCCTATAGTAGTATTTAAGTAGTATAAAAGATCTTCCATAAGGGAATTTATACTTCAATTCTAAATGGCCGTTTATCCTTCCAAAATACTAATATATTATAGTATTCTGGTACGGAAAAAATCCTTACAGATTTGGATTCTTAATAAAATCATGGTTTAGTAGATACCGTAATTCCTACAAGCATATAACCTAGATTATCGTTTGAACGTAAGACCGCTTCACAAAATATGTAATTTAAACAGATGTTATACAGTTTTTAGCTAATTGTTTCATTATAGTTATCGAACTTTTAACATAATATGGTTTCTGAAGGCAATATATCAAATATGAGCCAACTTAAAAAAAAAAGATAATATAATAATAATACTTTCTACAAGCCTATAACCTTTGTGGTCGTTTGAACGTATGGCAACTACACAAAGTTTGTGATTCAAGCAAATATAATCAAATTTTAAGATATCTTATTAATTATATTTATCAAACTTTGAATACAATATGGTTTATGAAACCAATATACAAGCTAATAACCAACTTTAAATATAAATGTAGTCTTGGCAGACTGTAAACAAAATTGATGATAGCTACATATTTAAATATATTAAAGATTTTATTTGTATTTGTACAGTATTACCTGTAAAACTGAATTGTATATCATTTAATGTAAATGATTCCTCAGGCAAGTGTGGTATAATACTTCACTATTTTCAAACAATTACACTTTTATTCATCAGAGACATGTTTTCGCATAAGAATATTGAAATAAACCGTTACATCTTTCCTCCCAAAATGTAGCAGACGATAAACCTGAGCGTCACGCTTTGGATCTTGGCCATGCGTATGTTTATGCCCATGCAGTATAATATAGAGATCACTGGAACAACGTTATAACATACATTTTCTCTGGAGAAAAAGGTTGCTGGGAACGTAATTTATACCCTGACAGAGAGATATCGCTAGGGATGGGTTGTGAAATCACAACCTGCTCCTTTGTCACTGTTCCTCTGACGTCACATTCACAGCCTGCTCCTGACAGATGAGAGGAGCTGTTCCTTTGTGTCACTGGTCTGTTTGAAACATTACACCTATTACTGTCATTGATTTGTATAATATAATTGGATGGACATCTGTGGCTGAAATTTTCAAGCTGTCATCTGCATACCATTGTGTAATGGAGAAGTAAACTTTCGGGTATCTCTTTCTATCAATTCATACAAGGCAATGTGGCACTTTGACATCGTACATGAATTTGTTTGAATATATGAGATTCAACTATGTGTGATTAGTTAAATGAAATAAATATGCTAGTAAACGCTTTGAAGAGCATAACAAAGTTAGAAACTGGTGAGTTTTTCCTTTAAATAAGTTGATGTAGGTTAATATATACGATTATTTTTTAAGGAAGCTCGTTTATAAGGCTTTATCTCGTACAAGAATCCTACTCTACAGTAGTGTTTAGGTAGGATAAAGGATCTTCCAGAAGGGAATTTCTACTTCAATTCTAAATGGCCGTTTATCCTACCAACATACTAATATATGATAGTATTCTGATACGAAACAAAGCCCCACAGATTGGGATTCCTACTAAAATCAGGGTTTAGGAGATACTGTATTTACTACAAGCCTATACAACCTAAATTATCGTTTGAAAGTAAGACTTCTACACAAAGTATGTTATTCAAACAAATGTAATACATATTTTAGCTGACTTGTTTCATTATAGTTATCGAACTTTCAAAATAATATGTTTTCTGAAAGCAATATACAAGATATGAGCAAGCTTTAAAAAAAATGTTAAATAATAAGGTAATATAATATTTTCTACAAGCCAATAACCTAAGTGATCGTTTGAACCTATGACAACTACACAAAGTTAGTCATTCAAACAAATGTAATCATGTTTTAAGACACCTTATTCATTATATTTATCGAACTTTCAATATAATATGGTTTCTGAAACCAATACACAAGCTAATCAGTGGCGTGCCGTCAATGGACTAGTAGGACTAGGCTAGTCCCCAGACATTTTTAATTTATTTATTTTGAGTTAAATTTTAACGGGAAATAAAAGCATCAAATAAAATCCTAGTTTCAATTTGCGTCACAATACTCAACGATATTATAGTTATTTGTGCGCTGCCCCACCCCCATCCCCTTTCTAAAATGACAACACACTGACATCAGAAGCGCTGTCACAATACGCAATGATATTCCCGCTATTTGCGCGGCCCCTTTACCCTCTCCGACCTAGCTCCGGAAGCGCTCGAGTCTTATCGGCTCTCCCCGGGTAGAGGACTAGTTGAAGCCATACTAGTCCTTCTGTATTGTAAGATTATGTGCTAACACTTGGCGTTCTCTTACAAGTAAATGTAATTTTTGTTTGCTTCTTATAAGAGGTAGTGTTGTGGCTGTTATGAAATTGTTCCTATTAATGAAAGAGGTCTTGTGAAGTGTTAAAGTGTTCGATTGTCAATTTAGTTTGACATTGTTTGAAAGTGTGATATATGGAAGGGGACTCGGATTGGGAAACTGTTCCCTCACAACAAAGCTTGGGGAAGGGACCTGAGACAAGTAGCAGGGTTAATGAAGGTAGCTCAATGGGATGCAGCAGTGCTGATCACCTTTCGCAATGCTGTATTTTCAACTGATTATTCGCAGTTTCGTTTGGAGCCCTCACGTTTGAAGAAAAACAGCAAGTAATAATGAAAGGTAGGCCAACTCCAGACATTTCTGTTAAAACAAAAATGAAAGACTATACACGTCATTTCAAAACAGAATATTACATTTCTTCAAAATGGTTAACTGCATGCAAATCAAGAATCTGTTCCCTCACAACAAAGCTTGGGGAAGGGACCTGAGACAAGTAGCAGGGTTAGTGAAGGTAGTTCAGTGGGATGTAGCAGTGCCAATCACCTTTCTCAATGCTATGCTCTCGACCAATTATTCGCAGTTTCGTTTGGAGCCCTCACGTTTGAAGAAAAGCAGCAAGTAATAATGAAATGTATGCCCACTCCAGACATTTCTGCTATAGCAAAAATGAAAGACTATACATGTCATTTCAAAACAGAATATTATATTTCTTCAAAATGGTTAACTGCATGCAAATCAAGAAATAGGCTGTATTGTTGGCCTTGTTTGTTGTTCGAAACAAATAAGGGAGTGTGGAATAATAACGGATTTTGTGATATCAGCAATTTTCACAAAGCCAAAATGCGCCATGAAAAGACTCACGTACATCTATCCGCAGTAACTAAATTAAAAACTTTCAGGAAAACTAGAATAAGATTTTCAGCTAAGTGAGCAAAAAAGGTTAGACGTTTTAAAACATAATGCAGAAGTTGATTCAAACCGGGAACTAATGAAATGATTAATTGATGTGTGCTGTTTTTTGGCTAAACAAGAGGTGCCATTCAGAGGTCACGACGAACGGGAAGATTCCCTTAACCGGGGAAACTACATTGAACTAATGCAGTTACTTTCTAAATATGATAATAAATTGGATTTTCATCTCCAGAGCAGGGGGGGGCATTTAAAGGAACTTCCAACAAAATTCAAAACGACATCATTGAATGTGCAGGTGATGTAATTTTGGATAAGATTAAGTCTGAAATAAATGATGCATTTTTTCTAGCAATAATGTTGGACAAAACTACAGACATTACAAAGCTCTCTCAACTTTCGACAGTCCCTCGATATGTTAAAGATGGCAACATTTATGAAAGATTTATTGGTTTTTCAGATGTTAGCAGTGATCGCACTGCATTTGTTTTAAGTGAGCATGTTTTTCGAATCCTTGCTTGTTTCAATTGTGAGCAAAAACTTGTAGCACAAGCGTATGATGGAGCCGCTACATTTTCTGGACATTTAAATGGTGTACAGACGCTTGTGAAAAAGAGGTGTCCAGGTGCACTCTTCATCCGCTGTTATGCTCACAAACTCAATCTAGTTCTTTTTCAGTCTTTGAGTAATATAACAGAATGCAAGATTTTTTTAAGACATTGAATGGCATTCCAAATTTATTTTCATATTTATCGAAACGCATTAACGCTCTTAATCAATCTGAGGTAAAGAAGCGGTTTCCAACAGTTGCCAGTACAAGGTAGAATTACAATTCCAGAATTATGAACACGGTGAATGAAAATAAAACAGAACTCAAACAGTTTTTTGAGAATATTGCTGAAAATCCAGATGGTGGGGATACTGATGCTTTCTTGACTGCTAAAGGGTATTCGTCATCATTGAGAGATTTCGATTTCGCCTTTCTACTGAAGGTTTTCACCAACATTTTGTCTCTCACCGACACATTATTCAAAATTCTTCAAACCAAAACTTTCTATGTGAAATACTGCATCGATAAAGTAAAAGAGACGATTTCTCAACTCAAAGATGCTAGAAACGACTTTGAAGATACTTATAGAAAATTAGAAGATGATGACAATGTGGAAGCTCCTAAGAAGAGACCTAGAGAAGATGACTCATTGAATCCGAGAAATAAATATGTGTGTCTTTATAATGAAATTATTGACACCATGGTTGGGCAAATGGAGCTGAGGTTTAAAGATCTTAATGAGCTGCAATTTATTGAGCTGCTAGATTCAAAAAAATTTCAAAGTTTCAAATCTCGATTTCCTGACAATTTATTTTTGTCACTTAAGTCAAGCTACGGTAGTCTTTTCAATTTTGTTAATTTTCGGAGTGAATTAATGTCGGTTTACAGACTATCAGACTTTTCAGACAAAACTGTGACTGAAATTATGAAGTTCCTGGAAGAAACAGACTTAGCAAAAGAAGCGGTCCAGGAAACATATAAATTGTGTTGTTTGGTATCAACAATACCAGTAAGCACATCCACTGTTGAGCGCACCTTCTCTTGTTTGAAACGTATTAAGACGACTGTGCGTAACACCCAATGTGAGAATAGGTTATCCACACTTTCCCTGTTGTCAGTTGAAAAAGTCTTGCTAGATGAACTGCAGAGTCAAAAATCTTTCTATGAAGCTGTTATCAACAAATTCATTCAGAAAGGTGACAGAAGGATTGCACTTATGTATAAATAATGGTAAGATTCAAATATTAATTTTTAATTTACTTGTTTACTTATTTATTTGTTTATTTTTATTCATGTCTTTGTTTAATTAATTTATTTATGTATTTGTTTATTCCATGTCTAAATATTGGGAATCGGTTGGAGTGAGCTAAATTGCCTACCCTATGACCTGTAAAAGTGTTTTTCTTAGTAACATATTGTACATTATATGGAGAGTATTCCTCTTTAGCCCCATAATGAAAGGTGTCTTCAAACCTAGTCCTCTTTGTGTCTTATAAGTTAGTTATTTCTATTAAACAAGAATTGAAAACCCAGGGAAAGTTATTGACACCAATCAAAAAAGTAAATAACTGCACTCCAATGAAGCGTTTGAATAAATATGACACTTTTACTCATGCAGCAATTCGCAGAAAGGTACATTCACTTTACCGTAACAATGAATTACCTACCCTAAAGAAAATTAAAGCTTTAATTGATAGTGATAGTGACCTTCCTAGTTTTTCATTAACGACACTTCAGAGGTTCCTGATAGATATTGGCTTTAAATTAATTCGACGAAAGCGTAACTCTTTGCTTCTAGACTAGAGATTATATTATTGCGTGGCGACATCGCTACTTAAGAGCTATTAAGAAGCACAGAGAGAGCAACAGGAATATTGTTTTCACAGATGAAACCTGGTGCAATTCCGGACACACATCTTCAAAATCGTGGATGGACATATTGTACCACACATGGTTTAGTTATTGCACACTTGGTGATTCAACATAACATGTGCTACGCACATATACGAACACAACCCCTTTTTACGACCTTCACTCACACACGCCTTATTTACGTCCACACGCCACTATATCACGTACTGACTGTCCTCTCTCTCGCCCGTAATCACCAGTCTCGCCAACCTCACGCAATAAGTTTCAGTGAGTCTCTAACAGACACAACAATTGTATCATCCTCACAAGAAAGACGAGAAGGCCTAACTACAGGAAATAAGCTTCCCTCTGGAAAGGGTGGGCACGTCATTCTCGTCCATGCAGATAATGAAAATGGTTTTATACCAGATGCAGAGCTTATTTTTCATGGGGAAAAAGATAGTGACTATTACGATGAAATATATGGGGAAATGTATGAAAAATATTTCAGAGAGAAGCTGCTTCCAAATATACCATCAAACAGTGTCATAGTTCTAGACAATGCATCCATTCATTCTACGATCAGAGAAAGAATTCCAACCAAGAATAGTAGCAAGATTATTATTCAGTCCTGGCTCAGCAGTAAAGATATTTCTTGGGAAGAAATTATGAATAAGATGGAGCTTGTAGAAATTTTGGACAAAGTACGAGGCAATTATGAGCGTAAATATATTATTGACGAGATCACTAAAAGTGCTGGATATGAATTTCTACAACTGCCACTTTATCACTGTGTAATTAATCCCATTGAAGGAATTTGGAGTCAAATTAAAATATATGTTGCTCAAGAAAACAATACATTTAAACTAAACTTAACTACTAGAAGAAGGAGTGAGAAATATCACAAAACTGGTGAAATCATGTTCATAATGTAATAGAAGTTGAAGCAACAACGTGGGACATAGACGGACTAATAGAAAAACTGCATGACAGTGTCATGATAAATTTGAAGGACAACTCCTCAAGCTCTGTAGATGATGATAGTGACGCTGATCTAGGAGTGGTACCACTATCTGATTAAGAACAATTAAGAATGTAATTTATATAATTTAGTATAAAATGCATGTTGTAATATATTTATTGTTTATATATTAATTTTAAGGAAAAAATCTTTATACATACAATATTTTAATCATGATCACGTGAGGAATAGAGAAACGTTAATAAACTTCAATCATGAAAAAAAATACGATTGTGGAAATAGTTAATGTTTCTAGAAAAGGCTGTACACCCATAGGAAGTGTGTTTGCCTGTCAATTGAACCCTCCAACCTCACCATGCCGCATTGTTTACAATGAGGGATTTCCAAGTAAACCCTCCTCCCTCACTTCCCAATAACCGAAAGCTAGAATATTTGGTAACCGGTAACAGAGAAAGAGCGAAGATAAATATTTTCTCCATAAGACCTGCAGTTCCCTCAGCTATGAAATTAGGTATAGAGATCACTGATTACTGTATGCCCATTTGTTTTCTCCAAGATTCTATTGTTTTCATTCGGTAAAGGCTGCATCGTTACAATATTGTACGGTAGATGGTAGCACAAAAGTTACGTATTAGATGTGTTTATCAACTCTTGTAATTTCTCCTTGTCTCCTTGTCACAGGCAGTGCTGTAACAGGTCCGGAGTAACCTTGCTCCTCGTCTCTGTCACAGGCAGCGCTGTAACAGGTCCGGAGTAACCTTGCTCCTCGTCTCTGTCACAGGCAGCGCTGTAACAGGTCCGGAGTAAACTTGTTCCTCGTCTCTCTGTCACAAGCAGAGCTGGAACAGGTCCAAAGTAACCTTGCTCCTCGTCTCTCTGTCACAGGCAGCACTGTAACAGGTCCGTAGCAACCTTGTTCCTTTATGCTCCGGAGATATTTTGGAGCAGTCGTACAGTAGAAAGGAAGTGGATACTTTCAGTATGTAATGTGCTCTCACAATAAATTGTTATATTAATGATGAAAAATGATTGGTGATAAAATGATTTAAGTCAAGGGTCAGAAACCTACGGGTACGGTCCAACGACTGATTTTATCTAGCCCACAAAATATTTAGCAAACAAACAATTTGTTCAAAAAATGGACTTAAGAACGAATTAATACATGAGAAATGTAAAATTGAATTTTTTTCCTTCTACTTTTTTTACTTTACTTTTTTCAAATTAGCCCAACCCTTTTTAAGCCCGTATAGCCCACGATATCAAAAAGGTTGCCAACCTTTGGCCTCTGACATCACTCTCGCAATAGACTGAACTACCGATGACCAGGATATTGAGGTTCGATTCCAGTTGGGTGCACTTATGGTGGTTTTTCCTAAACTTTTTCAACTCTCATTCCTCTAAAATCAACTATATTCATCCCTAACACATTAACGTAATTAGCATATATGCGTATAGCCTGAACGGGCAGTAGATACTGTGCTAAAAACACTAGGGTGAGTTTAGTACGAATATATTGATTGTGACGAAAAGGAGCAGTTAAAAGGAACAGGTCCAGTAGTGGAGGAGTAGCAGATTGCTCCTGCTCCACTAAAGGAGCAGTTTTTCCCATCCTTAGATATCAGTGTAATTTGCAATTTAATAAAATAACCCGATACGTTCCTTGATTATGTATAAAGGTTGAGGGGACTGAATTGTATCCACTCTAAATGGTATCAATTCAGATTATTTTAAAATTACCAACTTTAAGAAAAAACCTGTATTGGATCCACCTGATTTATATTCACAAAAACGTGAATTGTATCCACTCCATTCAGAAAGTTTTCAAATAAACACCTTTAAGAAAAAGACTGAATTGTATCCACCTAATTTATATACACAAAAACCTGAATTGTATCCAACCTGAATGGTTTTCATTCAGAGAGTTTTTAAATAAACACCTTTAAGAAAAAACCTGAATCGTAACCACAAATGGTGGGCTTAAAGTTTAAAGAAGAAGAAACTTTTAACGTAAAAGCTTTGTCACACTTCTGGTAGAGGGCAGCAGGATGGAATCTTCTTAACTTACTACGTGTATAATAGAGTGCAGCCAAATCAGTATGTTAATTCAATAAAATTATTTAAATAAATTTAAATAATTATTTGAAATTCGTAGACTTCTATAAGGTTGCCAACATTACAAAAAAATTAAAAGATATAGCGCTCTAAATTATTTCTGGTTTTAAATAAAACACATTGTTGTAATTTGTTTTTTTTTTACTTAACATAAACTGTAAGGTATTTGCTGCAGAGGATATTCGTTATACAAATAGATTGTTTGCAGTAAACATTGATAGCATTTTAATCTATTTTACTGTTATTTGTAGATATTGACTATCTTTATATTAATATTATCAATGTTCACCATAGCTTTTTTTTTCTGGAAGAAAACTTATAGGTGCTTCTTTCGTATAAATAATTATGTTCATTTTTGAGCTACATAATCGCAACTCCGCTGGCTAGAAGGTTGATTTAAACTAAGTTTGTTATTAGTGCTCTAATTTTCTTTTCAAGTGAGCTGTAAAAGTATTTTCTTAAACATGAAGTATTTACTCTCTTTAAAGATTGCAATGTATACGATAACATTAATTTGCAACCATGTACCATCTACTAAGACACTTCCATAATGTCCGTGTCTCAGCGGACATACAAACATTTATAGGGAACACAGTTTAGGAAGCAGAGGAACCAATTATACAATATAGTAAATTAATTAAGTAATAAAGTATTAATTAAAGACAAAGCAAAAAATATACATAAGAGTATATTTAAATATATTTATATTAGCTGTCGCTATTGTTTGACGCCATTAGATTGCACAAACAAGATTAATGTAGTGAAATGTCCTAGATGGACTAATAAGTTGATATAATACAGAAAAACATACAAAGAATAAACAGCGCATTGAGCTATAAGTCAAATGGCTGAATTGCCTGAACGGCTAAATTAGTGCATGGATACGTTCTTCAGGAAATTAGGTACTTCTCTAGAGCACGAGTCCACTCTACATTGTCTCAAAAACTCACTAGATATGTTCAACAAGGTGGCAAGTCTAAAAAACTACAAACTATGGGATGTGACCCAGCTAAATTAGTACTGCCTAGTACAATGAAAGGTTTAAACATAGCCTCATAATAAAACAACATTTACTTGCCACTGAAAGCAGTTAATTAAATAGGAACCCAACTGGGCTGGTCTAAGTTTTCTTGTAGAAATAATTGTTAGTTATCAAGGTTACAGGTTAAGTTAAACAGAAACATTATGTAATTATTGTACTCTCAAGCGTACAAGCAAGGCTAGGCTGAGAGCGTTTAATGTGGACGGCCAGACCTAGGCCAAGGGCAGCTGAGATAATAAAATAACTTAAAAGGGACTAGTCCCAACTAGGAATCTCCTAAGGAGCTACAAAATTTGAATATAGTAAAGTTTAATTACGTTAACATTTAAGAGAGGTAAACCTAAGGACCTCATTTATTAGCTCTTCAAGCATCATAAGGATGCCGGCTACTCATAAATAAAAGATAAAGAAACACGAGCTACACATGGCTCATAAAGAGCTCCACTAGTTGCCAACCAACAAGGGAAAAAGCACAAACAGTGAGCACGTAGCCTTCAAGAAACATACGACCTAACTAGGTTTCAACCTCGATCATACTCAGGCCCATGACTCAAGGTGAGGGCGCATCTGAGCTAAACAGGTGACATGTATTAGTATTGAAAAACACAGCTTCACCAAGCTTTACTTAAATCTAAAATTAACTGATTAACACCAACTGTCGTTAAGAGACTTCCAACAACTAAAACTATAGAGGCTTCATAGAAATAAATAGCGCCACATTTGCTAACTAACAAACGACATCCTATATTGGGACAGCCAATAAAGCTAATAGAAACATAATGAACTAATAACCCTAGTAAACACACTTAAGTCGTTAAGCTACTTTTGACAAAAAACGAGAGATAAGCTCCTTCACAACATAGTGCACCTCATCTGCTAACAAATTTGGTAGATATTACTTTATCCGGTGGCGAGGTGTTAGCTCCAACGTCCAAGGTCCAGCGACAGATCCACCATCTTGTAGAACTTGGTCAGGCCGATCTCATGTGGATGATCCCCGAGCAGAGGACAGAGAGTTACTCATCTTTCAAGTGGAATATCAATTGCAATACATTTTATTCAGATCAGGTCACCCATATATATATATATGGATAAAAATTAACACGTGACAAGGAATTAAAGAGAGGGAAAGTTCGACCAATCCAATGCACGAAACGTCAGAAAGAGGGGCCAAGTAAAAGAGGGGGGGTGGGCCGTAACGCAATCACGATATTCTTGTAATTTCAGAGGTGTAAACGTAGCTCTACTTTCTTTTATTGTTTGGGCCAAGTTGAACGGAGTGGATTGAAGCTAGGTACCAGATGACTTTGAAGAGGGGCACTCGTACGAGATGGGCCAAGGTGAGTCAGTTGCAGCAGATTATTTTGGTTAATTCTTGTAGTATTTCTTGGTGTTCAGTATAGTTGTACGTGCGGGCTAGAAACTTTTAGCCTGAGACAACCATATTAATTGACTCGAAAGATTTTTTTTCAGGTCGTCAATATATTTTAAAGCATGTATCAACTTCGATAATTTGAAAGAGACTAATCTTTTATTTTCTTTGCCAACAGACTTAAGCCACTATGTTTAAAAAATGAACATTGAAAATCTAGCTTTAATTTATTCAACTCTAGTCAGAAATGAGCATTGATCTCTATAATATAACTGGATGGACATCTGTGGCTGAAATTTTCGAGCCGTCGTCTGCATACTATTGTGTAAGAGAGAAGGAAACTTTCGGGTATCTCTTTTTCTCTTACACACATACAAGGCAATGTGGCAATTTGACATCGTTCATTAATTTGATTGAGTATATGAGATACATCAATGTGTGAGCAGTTAAGTGAAATAAATATGTTAGTTAAGGCTTTGAAGAGCATATAAAAGTTCAAAACTGGTTAGTATTTTCTTTAAATAAGTTGATGTAGCCTAATATATACGATGGTTTTTGAAGGAAGCTCGCTTGTAAGGCTTTTCTCGTATCAGAATCCTACCCTATAGTAGTATTTAGTTAATATAAAAGACCTTCCAGAAGGAAATTTCTACTTCCGTTCTAAATTGCCGTCCATCCTACCAAAATATTATATATATATGATAGTATTCTGGTACGAAATAAGGCCTTACAGATTGGGATTATTACTAAAATCAGGGTT
>CABFWO010005635.1:33799-44919 GCA_902155825.1 Timema genevievae | reverse complement strand
ATTTGCTTATATCTTGTTAAATTTTGATTTTGTAGAAAAATATTCACAGCTCTTTTTAGTAGAGCATGAAATTATGCACAATAAAGTGACTTGAGTAATTTGTGATTGAATAATGAGATATTTTATGAAACAAAAAAAGGGCTTTAAAAAAGAGCCCCATTTTGGGCGTGGGTCTGAGGAATTTTGTTGCCTACGCCACCCTATAGTTGCGCCACTGGTGTTAACGCAATATTTAATTTTACGATGCGTTATTTCGAAATGTCAAAATAAGTTTTTTTAATACCGTGTCTTACAACCCACTTGTGCTATCACTTATGTACTAATTACGCTAATGGTTTTAGGGATTTGGATGGTTATATTTAGAGGACGTGTTTCAGAATTTGCGTGAAGGGAGGGTAAAAAACCATATTGTAAAAAAACCTCATTACACCCGATCGAGATTCGAACATTTATTTTCTCATCATCGACAGTATAGTATACTGCGAGAGTAGCGCTTTAGACCATGCGGTCACCGAAGTGGGTAAAGTAAATTTAAAAGATTCCAACAGGGCTCTTTGTTCCTAATCAGTCCTCTTATAGTTAGAGTTTGATTAGTAGAAAAAAGTAGACCTAAATTTTACATTAGATCATTTTCAACGACTTTTTAAACATATTTACGAATCAATGAAACTAGGCTTGATTAAAATTGGCCCTATACTTAGCCTTCCTCTAACAAATACAATAATTTTGTTTAGTCTCACAACAGAATATTTTAAGATATTTGAGAACTATCATTGAGCTTCCTCTTTACCTTGAGATAAAAACTTTAGTAGTTTTTTTTTGCCCTCTTTCTTCTTGACATGACAAAGTATGGTTGTGGGTGAAGGATTAAAGGGAGTATAAGTTTGGACATATATAGAAGTGGTTCCAGAAAATGACACAGACCACTGTATTTTAAGCCATATGGCCTGGCAGCGAATTATATCGCTGACCGAGATGGTCGCCATAAGATAGAATCTAATAAAAATCCTCAGTGAAACGGCGACATATGTCATTAAGGAGCGTTCCTTTTGGAGTCTGGTATAATCGGACTCTCGACCGATAATAACCTTCCAAGTTCATGGAGGAGATTTAGTTACCCAATAGAATCTGTCTCCCTCTAAACCATCGGCCGGTCTTGGTCCCCATTTCTTCTTTTCCTTGTGTTCTCAGGAAATTAGACCATTTCAAATCCCACTAAAGACCAGCTTTACCTCATTCTAAATGGGTGAGCTGGAGTCTCTTTCTCAAAAAAAAAAAATATTTTGACTGAGGTGAACTGCTTGGACGTGGGAATGATTGACCTGAAAGGGCTTTTTTTTTCTTTCCTTTTATGTGAGTAAGATCCGATAACTGTCGTTCAACTCCATCTATCTGTTCTCCAACAGTTTTCGACATCCTGGAAATGGTTATAAATATGTCTTCATCTCATACTAGACGGATCGGTACTCTAGATACAGTCCAATTTTCAACAAGGTCCTTTTTTAAACACAAACATTTTTTCATGGCCAAATTTGCTAATATTTTACTATTTCATATGCATAGGTAATATGTATCAAAATTAATACAGTAGCCCCATGGCTTCTTTGGTGCTGACTGACAGCTGACGGCTTTGAAAAGCTACCGGACCAAATTATGTATCCCTACACTGAACCATATGATCTGAAAAAAACATGTGTTTAGCAGCTGTCACTTCTGACAGTCAAAATTTAGGTATATACCTAAATATTGACTGTCAGAAGTCAGCTGTGAACTGTCAGTCAGCACCAAAGAAGCCACGGGGCTACTGTAGCTGTAGTTGATCCCATGACTTGTACTTGTAGAACGAATACATGAAAATAGATCTAGTATCTATTTCAGCGGTCATGAAAGTAGCTTCTTATAAAAAATGTACTACGCCGTGTATATTGAACATCAAAATGTGTACGTTTCTGCTTTATTCGTATCTTTATTCCCTCTTTCGGGCACACTAAATTCATTTCCTCGTCCATGATAGTCTTGTTTTATATATCAAACAACACAAGCTACGTTACTTCTCGAGCACTTGACAAATACTACTTCTACAATCCATAGAAGAAAGTAAACTGAGGCAGCCTTCTAGTCCCGTTGTGAATAAATAAACACAGAAACGAGGAGAAGTGAGGTCCAATCTTCATAGGAAGGGCCTTTTATGAACAAACATATATTTTTGCGGTCAACATTGATAACACTAAACAATATAACGTTTTTTAGAGATATTAATAGTATATATCAGCTTCAGATAACATGACCTGGCGTATCAATACGTGAAAATAGATCTAGTAGCTGAGACAATATCCTTCCTAAGAAAAATTGTATTATATAAATAAGGCTTACCTTATTCATAACTTCCCAAATATTTGGTTTTCTACTTCCTGGAAAGTTAGAATAGTGCAGTTATTATTTCCAAAAAATAAAGTCAAGGTGTCCATTCCGTGAACTTTTACTTTAACCGATTATTCTATACATTTATAAGCTACACCATAATGGAATCAATAAAGGTAGTAATTATCAATTGCAGCGTAAATTTATACCATTAATATGGTATGGAGTCAATTCTGCAAGGTCTCATCTCGTACGAGAATCCTACTTTATAGTAGTGTTTTAATAGGATAAAAGGCCAGCCAGAACGATAGTAAGAAGACCATTCCGGAAGGGCTTTTATCCTACCAACCAAAATACTTCCATACAGTAGGATTTATGTAGACAATAGAGCCTTCTAGAACTGGCTTCCTACAAGAATTGCTGTATAGATTATTTATCACTATCCTTAAGACATATACTGGTCGCTTCAGTTTGAATGGCAACATTCGTTTAAGTCACCGCGTCTATTTTGTTTATAAAAATCACATTTTATTACCCGTTTGGTCGTTACGCTTATTTACTAATTACGCTAATGGTCTAGGGATAAGGTATGTTGAATTTAATTTAAGTGTAACAGCATTTGCGTTAAGGGAGAGTGGGAAAAACATTAATAAAAAATACCTCACCCCAGAGCGGGATCAAACCACGACCTTAGCGTTCTAAAAAAAAACCAAGAACCAAGAACCAAGATATCCCCATCATCGGTAGTCTAATCTATTGCGAGAGTAGTGCCTTAGACCATGCGGCCACCGAAGCTGGTTACCCGCGATTTTATATAGGCCCGAGATATCCGCATATTTACAAAAATGGAGTACACTCTAGGGAAGGTAGAACTTAGAGGAAATGTTCCTACACTTGCTGGGAGAAAGATTTGGGAAACTATTTTAGGAAAAACCTTCCACAGTATACTAAGCTGGGAGTCAAAACTTGCATCGGTGGTCGCATGGTCTAAAGCGTCACACTTTCATTAGGTTATATTGCCAGTGATTGGGTCAGCTGTACTGAGAGCGATTCTTCCTAAATTATCTCACATTTTCTCTCTACACAAATGAGGGTACAATTCCTATAAATTTTACCTTGCCGATTCATATCATATTCGAGTTTTTGATATGTGTGCGTGAAGCCCGAATAGGTAGTGAGAGGCGGTGGAATAAAAATGTGTTAAAAAATTATACAAATGTTAAAAAATAGTCCTTTTAAAGCAAATAAAATAGTAAAATAAAGTGTGACAGAAAAGTATTGTAGTTTGCAGGCAGTTGGTTACTCCCACACGTAATATGAGACTCAAGGGGAAAAGGTTAGAAGGGCGATGGCTAAAGTGTGCACATTCTTACCTGTCAGGGATATTAAAGTTCTGCACGAACAAGTGGGAGTAAAATTTAAAAAAACAAAAACTATTTTAGTATAACCGATAGTGGGCTCTCTAAAGACATTCAGAAAAGAGTGGAATAGAAAGAGCTGGCTGAAATAACTTGTCTGACTCTTACACTAGAGGTCGGAATGTTATTCCGAATCCCGGCGGAGGAGCGAGCTTTCCACAAAGGTGGTTTCCAATCCTCGTTCCAGGGGAATTAAGAAACATCCAATATTAACTATTTTTATTATTCCTTCTGCAGAATATTTAGTCCACATCCATGTTATCATTAGGTCCTCTTTTCATATACTAACTCCCCGAACTATTCACATATTAACACTAATGGAGTAGAGAGCAAGAAGATAGAATGTTAAGGAAATGTATCAGAATGTTCATGAAAGAAGAGTAGGAAATCACAATACACACAAACTGGTCTCGTGCCCTAACCTCTTGGTCACTGGTAAATCAGTCTATTAAGGGTTACCTGGTGGTCTAGAGGTAAGGTGTCGGACTTCTGTGCTGAGGGTCCGGGGCTCAATCCTCGGTCCCGGCACAGATTTATCTGATTGCCAAATCCTTCCTTCACCTTTGACAAGAAGTGTATTAATCGCAACTTGTGAATTGTGAGGAATGCCAGGCCTCCACCGTGGTTCGGATTCCACGTTAAACTGTAGGTCCTCCATTTCCTCTCACAATCACCCTACCATTATACACTAGCGTAAGTGCGTACAGCCCGAACGGGTAGTAAGACGCGGTGCTAATAATAATAATATATTAAGAGTCTGAGATTGGGGTTTAAATCTTGGCCAAATACCCTAGGGCTGGGTTTCCAAGTGTGATTTACTAACGAGGTTTTTCCACGCTCTCCCCCCTTTAATTTGGGTGCGTTTCCTATAAAATTACCTTCCTTGTATTTAATACTCAGATTAAGAAACTAAATAAGCCTTTTGTACAAAATGTATAAGCCTATTTATCTATTTTTCAAAGCTGAAAGTATAATAAATATTGTTCCAACTCTCCCATTCCGTGGTATTACATGTCACGATAGCTTAGTGGGGTGGGTAGGCACTAGGCAGTGGCATTTAATTGTGGAGTTCATTTTGATCTTGTTTATTGAAATATATTAATTACTCTACTAGTATATAAATGTTATGTAGGATCCAGAACTAGTTGAAAGATCTTAGAAAAAGTACTTCATTCTATCAATGACCCAACTCAACAGCTCCGCGCCCTGACCTATCTTCGGTGTTATAAATCTAACTTGTCTTGAACATACTGCCGCCCGGCGTTGCGTGGTTGTTTGTCAAACTCAAACTTTCAAGATGGTTTGGGGCGTCCTCCCCGGTACTGAACAGGCACCCAAGCTGTAGAGTATTCTCCCCACAAGTTGCTGTAACTTTGTAGCTGAGTATTTAGAGCACTTTGAAGTAGCCTCTTAACAACTGGCACGCTTACCCGGCCCTCCTCTCTTCAAAAGTTCTTAAACTCGCTGTTTTATACCAAGGGGGTTTGTCTCCCCTAAATTAATAGTTTTGCCAATACTCTCTATGTTATGCTAATCGTCAAAACAATCTATGTTTTTGAAAACATGATCTGGCTTGAGTACTTAACTGCTGACTCAGAAGAATTGACAGAATGAGTTCTTAGGCTTACGTCATCCTTGAATGTTCTAGATTACCTAAGGCTGCAGGCTATAACAATAACCTATATAAATTAAGGGAACGTTAGAATTTATATTATTGAGAGATCTGAGTTCTAAATAAATGCTCTTACTCTAAACATCCGCAAAGTTTGTCTACAATTTGTAAGTATACACAACACTTACAAACGGAAGAAAAAATATGTTTAATAAAAACTTGTTCCGACAAATAAACATATTTAATCTTTTGAATTCGCACCAATCAAATTAATATTAAATTCTGTTAATTTTACTTGCCAAAACAAATAGTTTTCATTACTATCACAAATTATATTAAATCATGAACTTTCAGATACAAAGTCTAATTTAAAATAATTATATATATATTAAAAACATTAATGAGCTAATAACAAAATAACTTTGAATTGAAATAAAGTACTCGATATTCTATTTGAATGAGATTATTTAGTATGTTGTGTGACTCGCCAAACAATGCCTACGAATCATCATTTGCTCTAAATTGGACATGTTTTGTTATTTAAATTACATTTCAAGTTTATTGTTTGAATTTAACACGATAACAGTCACCTGCTTCGGTAGCCGCCTGGTCTAAGGTGCTATTTTCGCAGTATACTACCGATGACGGGGAGATCAAGGTTCGATACTTGGTCGGGTCTACTGAGGGTGGTTTTATACTCTCCCGTAACTCAAACGCGGATACACTTCAACTAAATCTATCCTTTTTATCCCTAAAAATATTAGCGTAATTAGTATATAATCGTATAGCACAAACGGGTAGTAAGACGAGGTGCTACGTTTTGACAAAATTGTATAGAATAGAACCTACCTTCCTCCACATTAGCTGGAGACACATCAGTCAAAGCATTAAACAACAAATTAATTATTAAAATAATGTTATCAAACCAATTTACAAGAACGAATGGCAATAAGCTGGCATTCGCCATGTTTTAGAGCTCTTGAAAATACTAGGGATTCGAAACTAAACTACCGGTTACAGAAATAATCTCTTATCTTATATTCTTGGGAATAATAGGGATTCTAGGCTAAACTTCTGTCGAAGAGTGCATCTAAGATTTGCTATTTTGGTGGAAATCTGTAACATCAAAATAAACTTTTGAAATGGAGTATATAAGAATGCATGCAACTTCTGTGAAATGTAGTAGAATTAATCAAACATGAAAAATATAAAATAAACTCTACTAGCTAATATATTTATTATTATGCTTTTTATAAATTAAAAAAAAGGGAGCCTTTTGTGGAAGATAAATACTATATTAGAAAAGTATAGTTTAGTTTTTATATAAAATTAAATAATCGCAGCAAGGAATTAAATACAAGAGCTATTGTAATTATATGCATGTCCATGAGTTCTATTCACATCTAATTAGATTAATATTATTTCGAGACTCATTTTCAAAAAATCACATTGAGTATGAGTACAAAATAATACTTTTATTATTTAAACTCGGAAACTTCTCATTCCCATTTTAATTGCTCTTAAGATATTGCGTGAATAAAATACATTATTATAAACTTCCATTATCTATTCTGTCGTCAATTAAAATAATAATTATTACTTTTTAACATCCAATGCTTTTTCGTAGTCAAATTTATACATGTATATATACATATGTGATAATATATATTTCTGAACAAAAATATTAAAAATCGTGTCGGGACCGACACTCCCGCAGACAATACAATTAATATAATATTTTAGCACCGCGTCTTACTATCCGTTCGGGTTATACGCTTAAGTACTAATTACGCTAATGGTTTAGGAATTGGGAGGGTTGAATTTAGAGGAAGTGAACCCGCATTTGCGTGGAGAGAGAGAGTGAGTGGAAAAACATTTAGGAAAAACCACTCCCAGTTCACCCGACCAAGATTAGAACCTCGATCTCCCCGGCATCGGCGGTCGTGCTCAACACGACTTGCGCGTTAGTGAACTACGCCACCGAGGCGGGTGACAATACAATTGAATAGTTCTTACCTCGACTATTATGTTAACAGACCTCAGTACAATTCAATGGATAGCGAGGGGAACACAAAGACTTCTAATTAATGACTACTCCGAGAAGAGGCTGGGCACTTCAATTAGGACTCTCACAGTTTAGGGTATTGTGTTCTTTCATGGTCCCAGACCTTAAATAATTACAGACACTAAGTATAGTGGGATTGATAAATGAAAATGTATAGTAGGGACATAATAAGAAGGATAGCTACACCCCAAACTTGATAAGAATGGACATATTTGACAGTTAGGAAAGTAGATTTGGTAACTTTTTTGTTTCCATACGTAAAGTCATGTGATCTGTAGTTGTAGATTTTATTATATATACACATATGTTATATAAAACATATATATATATAATCACCGCGTCTTAGTTACTACCTGTTCAGGTTATAAACATATTATATGATAATTACTCTAATGTGGTATGGCTGCGAAAGGAAGAATTTTAGAGGTGATCTTACCACATTTGAGTGGAAGGAGAGTGAAAAACAATTAATGGAAAACCACCCTCAATAGACCCAACAAGGATTCGAACCCCTATTTCCCTGTCATCAGCAGGCTAGTCTAACACGAGAGTGACGCCATAGACTGATTAGGTGTTAGGTATTATTGATACTTATAAAAGAACACTAAAAACCACTTAGGTGGCCGCGTAGTCTAACGTGCTACTTTCATGTTGGACTTGACAGCCGAAGACAGGGAAATATGTCTTCGATCCTGGTCGGGTGCACTGAGGGTGGTTTTCCCTAAAAGGTTTTCCACTATCCTACCACGCAAATGTGGGTGCACTTTATATCGATTAAATCTTTCTAAGCCCTAAGCCATTAGTGAAATTGTACATAGGCGTACATAACCCGAACGGGTAGTAAGATGTGGTGCTAAAATCCCAAAAAACACTAAAATATAGTAAAGTGCAATGTTGACTGCAAAAATTTTTTTTAAAAATAGGTGTTAAATGTGTCCATTCGTAAAAAAATCAAGCTATACTAAATCTACTCAACTTACTTGTTAATAAAATAATTTGATCCATATGTCACTTTTGATAGATAGTAGCAATACTTAAAATATAGTACAACATTATACATTTTGTCAACAACAAATATTTTCGTAATTTCTTAAATACTTAACAACCTACTATGATTTACTAAAACAGGCCTGCTTATTGATCGCCCTTGGCAGCATAATTTGAGGCCCGTGACCCACTAGAAAAGTTTTTTAAAAAGATGACGTCATCCAGAAGTTCCTTAAACATCATCAATTTAAATTGTGCAAAATTTATTATATGTAGGCTTATTATTTGCTATATTGTAATGTATATCAATTATTATAATAATTTTGCTGTTATATATTAGGTATTAATCTATAGGTTTATCATGTAACATTCGTCTGTTTAATTTATCCAAAAATTGAAAGTACCGTACAGTGAAGAAAGAGTGTGCCCAAATCTGGTAACAGCTTGAAGAACATCTGCGTAGGAAAGTGGAAAACACGCCCACCGCCCGTCACTTGTCTCTGCTGCATTGTTCATTGTGAACTGAGCAAGCTTAAATCTTCTGTTATAATTTGTGAGTTCATCGTGTTAGTAACTACAGTATAGACCCACCTCGTTGGTGTAGTTAGCTAACGTGTTAGTTTCGTGTTGAGCTAGACTGCCAAGGACGGTGAGGTCCAGATTCAAATCGCACTCGGGTGAACTGGGGGTGGTTTTCTCTAAAATGATTTTTCACTCTACCTCCACGCAAATGCGGGTTCACATCCTCTATATTAAACCTTCCTAATTCCTAACCCAATAGCGTAATTAGTACTTTTCTTATTTATTTAGCACCGCGTCGTACTACCCGTTCGGGTTATACGCTTAAGTACTAATTAGGTTAATGGGTTAGGGATTGGGAAGGTTGAATTTAGAGAAAGTGAACCCACATTTGCGTGGAGGGAGAGTGGAAAACCATTTAGGAAAAGCCAACCCAATTCACCTGACCTAGACTCGAACCTCGATTTCCCCGTCCTCAGCAGTCTGGCTCGACACTAAACTAGCGTGTTAGCCAATTACGCCACCGAGGTGGGTAGTTAATACTTAGGCGTATGACCCAAACGGGTAGTAAGACACCGTGCTAAATAAATATAAATAAAACTACAGTCTAGGCCTATTTACCACGTGTGCGGACTGTACATTGTCTAGGAATATAAAATGGGGCCCTTGGCTAACTTAAAGTTGGACAGCCTGTATTAAAGGCTTACAACGTTCACAGAACTTACTAAATCTACTTTCATGTGATAATTATACGTCAAATAATATTATCTGGTGCAATAACTTTTTACAGATCTTTGCAATTCCGACAAAATTATAATAATGGTTTGACTAAAGTTTTTTAATATCAACAGAAAAATATTTTTTTATACTATATACAATTTCTAACACAATTTACTTACATGTCACACACTCAAAACACTAACAAGTCTCCAAAAAACACGTACGCCTTTGGTAACTTTTAATAAGATAAGAAGGACCCTGAGGATCGAACTTTACCAGCGAAGGCCACTATTGAGTTATAGATTTTCTCGTACTTAGTTAATTCAATTTTAGCTTGGGTTGTTGTTAATCAGTTCGAAACCTTATAACCAGCTTTGACAGATTCGTAAAAACTCTCAACAATAAAGATCTTGCACTCTATTTAATAGTAATAAGTATATCTGAAAGAGCGTCTGGCTGCTAGCTTATTTTTTAAAGTTGGGGTATAGCCAGGCCACGCTGGCATTCTGTGGTAAAACCTACTAACACATTAAATACTTATGGCGTGGGCACAATATTACTAGGAGTTAGCAAGTTTATAATTTACAGAAATAGTTTTTATTACTTTAAAAGTGTTCGAGTGAATAAAAACGCTTTTAGCATTCTATTTTTTGATGGATTAAATATAAAAACTATCATATTTGGTAATTACGGTTACAGCTGCATCTAAGTATCATATTTTTTAAATTTACAAATGACAACTGGACACAAGAATCTAAACCAGGACCTTTGGCTTAGCACGCCAATGCTCTGACCACTGAGCTATCCAGGAATCTTCCCGTACCCAGGGTAATTCTTCACTCATATTTTAAGGCAGCGTCTGTAATGGACGTATGAAAATCGTCAGAGACATATATGTGATCAATTAATATCACGGGCTATCAGATAACGCAGCCACCATCGACTCGGGAAGGCTTTATGCTGGCGGTCTAGGGATAAGGTGTCAGACTTCTGTACTGGGAGTCCAGGGCTTAATCCTTGGATCCGGCACAGATTTTATATGCTTGCCAATCCCTTCCTTCACCTCTTACAAGACGTGTATTAATCACAGCTTGTGAATGTGTGGAATGTCAGGCCTCCACCGTGGTTCGGATCCCACGTTAAACTGTAGGTCCTCCATTTAATCTCACAATCACCCTACCATCAGACATTAGCGTAAGTGCGTATAACCCTAACGGGTAGTAATACGCGGCGCTAATAATAATAATAATAACATATGTAGATGACAATTTTTCATAAGTCCATCATATAATCTGACTTAAAATATGTGTAAAGAATGGGCCTGGGCACAAGGTGTTTCCTGGATAGCTCAGTAGTTGGGGCATTGGCGTACTAAGCCAAAGGTCCTAGGTTTGATTACCATGTCCAGGACTCTTTTTCAGCTTAAAGAATATTCTTT
>CABFWO010005635.1:14010-33789 GCA_902155825.1 Timema genevievae | reverse complement strand
TTCTTTTTTTTTTTTTTTTTGCTGGGAAACTTTTATGTCATTATGTACTTTCTTGATTTGACCATTTGGATTTTAAAATAAATATTTTTGGAGAGCTACCCTATCATTTTCATTGGTACGGAACCAAACTTATCATGTTTATTAAAATTCAGTGAATTTGACTAATGATTAATTAAGATTTCAATACATAAGATACCCGCCTCGGTGGCATAGTTGGCTAACGCGCTAGTCATGTTGAGCTCGACCGCCGAGGACGGGGAGATCGAGGCTCGAATCTCGGTCGGGTGAACTGGGATGGTTTTTCCTAAATGGTTTTCCACTCTCCCTCCACGAAAATGCGGGTTCACTTCCTCTAAATTCAACCTTCCCAATTCCTAATCCATCAGCGTAATTAGTACTTAAGCGTATAACCCGAATGGATAGTAAGACGCGGTTCTAAATATTATAATACATAAGATAGCCTACGATTTTTTTATAAATTAAAAATAAAATACTTAACAGGATCTAAATCAAAGCTTATTTTGTAACACAAGTTTATATTAATCTAGACTCTAAAAAGTACAAATGATTTTCCAACAAAAAAAAACACATATTTTTGACATAATTCTAAACTAGGTTAAACCCACTAAGGAGATCTGGTCACTAATCAGATAGACACCTTTGAGTCCGAACAGTATTTTCGAACTATAAGTTATCGTTCTTGTAGCGACCCATGCATTAATCCCATTAATTATTCCTTTAACGTTATAGTAACCATTAGCTTACAAACTTCCATAAAGCTCTATACTCCTAATGTATGTATTTAGGTCAATCTCTAGACACTTGCACATGCGCATTGACCCTCTTACTTTGAGTTGTCCCACAGATGCTTCCCTTATTACATATTCAACTCTTTAAGAAAAAAGTTGTATCCCAATATTTAATTTTACAAAAATATATAGCTTCAGTTTACTGACAAACTTTTGCTCAACAATTTAGTAAACAAGGATTTACTTTATTGGTGTTATTTAGGCCAATATATATTTTTTTTTTGTTAGCGTACCCCCAGATATATTAATTTATCTTCGAATTTTTATCCCCAACGCTTTTGGTGTATGATGCAAGCTATACATATTAAGTATGAAAGAAAGCATATTTTTATCCACCCAACAATGTTTTTCATGGTTAAAATAAGTGAAAAAATGTTCTAGGGTAAAGTTAATCGCTCTCAATAGTGTTCAGTCACGTTCCATTGCACTATAAAATGAAACTAGCCACCCAGTTAAGAACCATATAAATGAAATAAAGGGGGGGCAAGAAAAAAATAAATGATGCTTCCAGATCGCATGTCCTTCCTTACTTCTAAGTCTATTGTGGCTAGCCTTGTATCTGGCCCTGATTATTCAATGCTTATTATGAAATATTATACATACAAATGTTTTGAAATTTTACGTACCCAATAAGATGTCTTCGCGTAACCCCAAGTTTAATACAACTGATATTGACAATGAATCTTTGTTTGGCTACTATGTATTTTACCAAGCAAATTAATAAATTAAATCAGTAGTTCCCAAATTTTTCTAAATCATGAACCAATTTTTAGAACTTATTAATTAAAATAAGAAAGAATGTAAAGTGAGATATCGACCTCTTGTTGAGTAAATTGTCTATTTAGCCTTGGGTCGTCAATTTTATGGCAAAATTATATATGAAAGATTTACTCTTTCTTAGCTAAGATATGTCCGGAGGTCTTGGGATAAATTTCTCGCCTCAGGACCCGATGTTCGTGGGTACAAACCTTAGCCGAGGTCAAGGAATTGTTCTTGAGCGATAAAAATCCGCTACACAACTTCGTTCGGAGGGGAAGTAAGGTCCCATGTCGATTGTGACGTGTAAAATAACTCTGAAGGGTACGTTAAAATAATTTAACTGGTGAAATTGACAGGCCCTTTCTCTTTCGCTCAGAGAAATACAGTGTGGAAGGCAACGGGGTT
The DNA here is from genome assembly GCA_902155825.1 of Timema genevievae. Lineage (NCBI taxonomy): Eukaryota > Metazoa > Arthropoda > Insecta > Phasmatodea > Timematidae > Timema > Timema genevievae. The sequence continues at coordinate 31,816 of CABFWO010005635.1, read as the reverse complement.
CCACCACACTGAGAAGAAGAAGAAACTGAGATATGTTTCCTTTCTCTTTGTTTATTGATTTGGTATCTACGCTCCCATTAATGAACAACGATATGCATCATCTTCAGGTTTTGTTATAAAATTGGTAACCTGAGGTGACCAGTTTTATTAATAACAGATCAGTTATCACGTAATATTATTTCTTATCTCCATCAATCAATTAATTATTCTCCTTACTAATCGAATAACGTGTCTATAAAATGGTTTTTATAACGACAAACCTTCAGGACCTAGCTACCTAGCTTTAACATACATGATGATGGGAATTGGGGGGGGGGGAGTATTTATTAATATTTCTTACTATTGATTTAAAAATACGTTATTGATTATAATTTTTTAAACTGATATTTTTATCATAATAAGACGTGTATGAAGGCTATTTCTTGCTTTCGGTTTCTATTGATGTGGTCCAACTGGTTGACCACAAGCCTACCACGGCCCGCGCTTACTTACTATGTGTCCCTCACAGTATCCTGGAGGAAAATTAAAGGGAAACCCTCTGGGGCAGATGATAAATAGCTAATGATTCAAATAAAAATGTATATTTAATAATATTATTTATATAAAATAGCATCAGTAATTAGGATTCAAATCTGAATAAAGGATATTTTCCAAAAGCGCAGTTATAAATGCGTTGTTTTCCATTTTATTTTATTTATATAAATTTTCTGTACAATTTAACTGTCGTTATTAAATATTAATAATATTAGTTTAAAAAATAATTTATGAGGGCTCTAGTATGTAGTTTTTCTGTTGCAAGGTCTCCTTCGGTCTAAAAAGTTTGTAAAACCCTGGTTTAATATATGATTATTTAGTTTTATTAATGGATTTTATCATACTTTTGATGTTTTAAAATGAGTGTATTTTTATTGATGGAACAAGCTTATGTTTAAATGGTATTTAATTTATTTACTACTAATTACGAACTATACATAATATTTTATCATCTATATATATTTTAGCCCAGCCTATAGTCATGTTTCAGTATAGAGTATTGTAGAAGGTTATAATAACCTCTTTGAGAGGTGTTTGACAGATTATCTTGTGGTATAGTTACCGAGAGGACACAATGAAGTGGCTCACTTATTCAAACTATGTGAGTTGTACAGTCTCAACAGGAATTACGGGATGTAGCTAGATCGGAGGTCATGCACTCCATTGTTCTGTTCTTATGTTCTCCAGAGGATACGGAACACATATCATATTTTCTAATCAAGGCAAGCAAAGCCGATTACGGTTATGTGGTGGGTTTGTTAAACCAAACAGTAAAAGTTTAAAATATCTACTTTCATGTAAAACTTCCATATAAAAAAATACTGACACACAAATATTAGATAAGGATATTGCGAATCCGTTTCGGTGGCCGCGTGGTCTAACGCACTACTCTTGTGTTAGAATAGACTGACGAAGACAGGGAGATTGAGGTTCGAGCCCGGTCGGGTGCACTGAGGGTGGTTTTCCCTAAATGGTTTTCCACTCTACTTTCACGAAAATGCGGGTGAACTTCCTTTCAATTCAATCTTCCCAATCCCTAGACCATTAGTGTAACTAGTACCTAGGCGTAATAAACCTGACGGGTATTAAGACTCGGTGCTAAAAGAAAAACAAATATTGTGATTTCAAATGTATAAAATTAATACTTATGAATATAAATGTGAAATTCACCTGATCAAGTATTGTATTCTGTGCTAAAGTATATGTTTTTAAATATTGTAACACACTAAAAATATTTCAAATCGGTGATTGGTAATTTTGCTCACCAAAGCTGATGTTCACAACTACAATATGTCAATATTTACTGTCCAATGCTACTTTCATCACACTCGCAGATAAAGCTCGAGATACGTAAAGGTGGAAATTAAAAATTGATTTGCTTGTTTGAATTTTAAAAAAGAGTTTTAAAGCAGTCACTACTTTTTTTTTAAATTTTACAAAACTCTAAATTAAATGTTACCTGACTCCTGTTAATACAACCTAACCATGGAATCGCAAAGTATGTATACTTACACTGTAAATATATTCTTCAAATTTAAATTTATCACTACATTCTGATGTTGTTTACCACGCTACTATATACTTTTACATTTTTTTTTACAATTTGTTAAAATATTTTACGATCTACTATTTATTTTGAGTGAATTAAATGTGTTTAAAAGTTCATCCGCAGCACAACACGCTATGTTGTCGTGTATGACAAATACAAGCTATGTGCTTTCACAAAAATACGGAGGAAAGATCGTCTAGCACTGTCTGAAATAATTAAAATAACAAATTTTGAGCTATGGAAGAACACCTTTTTATTTAATACATTTATCCTTCTAAGAGCCGGTCTTATGGCTACAGGCTAAATATTGCTATCGGGAGGTTAAAGTTATCAACCAGTTAAAGGTTATCAGCCACATTAATATTTTACGTGTTTTATGAACTGAATTTATCTGCTGGATAGCTATCTGTAAGATAAATATATTTTTACGTAGAGAAAGCAATGTTAGTACTATTTTTACTGGTGGGCGCATGCGTATAAGCCCAGACGCTACCGCTACAGCTTAGTGAGTGGCGAGAACGTTCAACATTTGTTAAATAATGGCGGCTAAACGAGTGCGAGTAAACAGATGGTGTCAAGTGTGAGCAGAAGCTAAGATGTCGTGAAAGTACTAATTTCGGTGTCTGCCAAAATGTGGTCAATAGTTGGGTACAACGTTTACAAAATTTCATTTATTGTACTCATATTTTGATAATTTGTTCTTATATAAATATAACTCTACAAATAACTTGTAATTTTATATAAAAGTGTGAATTAATGGTTCTAACTTTATATAGTGAGAGTCCACGCCTGTTCTTACTAAACACGTGAAACAAGATTTTTAACCTAAAAACAGATTCTGATAGGCAAAACCTAAGTTAAAACAACGCATCACTATGGCAACAACCATTTTAACTTTCAGATAAAAGTTATCAGGTACTTGAACCTTCCGATAAAAATGTGATGGATAAATACATTTTATCTGGCAGATAAATGCTATCTTTCAGTACAAGAAGAACTTTTAACATATCCACCAGATAGAAATATTTATCTACCAGATTAATATTTAACCAGGAGTCATAAGACCGGCCCTATGAAGTTTATTGACTTTTCTTGTTTATTTTCGTGGTCAGCCATTATTACTTGTCTCAAGACATCAGCTGGACTGGTAACAAGTGAATAGCGGGTCTAGTTCAAAATGGAAAAAAAAAGAGGTGGGAGAAAAATAAAGATTTATTTACTTCTAAACTAGTGCGCGTTTCAATTCTGACTGATGGAAGTGAAGATTTTAACTCTCTCAAACATTTTTCATATTTGTTTCTACATCTTTACAACTCTTATATTAAATTAAATATTATTTTATATTTATCCCTAGATCATGGCCAACCTTTTTACCATTGTTATGATGGATTAGTATTCTTCTTGGACTTGAAAAAAAAAGAACGTTTTTAAATTTGATTTTTTGGAACAATGTTTGAAGAAGATAAGGGGTTTTTTCGACGTCTTTAAAACATGGAACCAAATCTGTGCTGTTACTCACTAAATTTGTTTTAAAAGTGGAAGCCCAGTTAAAAAGAACTAGATACTATGGATATCCAGAAAAGGTGGAATATGTGGAATTCAAAAGTGTAAATAAATTTCCTACATTTTTGCTACTTTCGACATGAATATATTTTTTGGGTGAGATTCAGCCAAATCTTCAACGTTAGATATCTATTTTATTCTCTCTCTTTCATCAGTTATCCAGCCATTATTTCAAACCTTCAGAAAATACACTAAATTAATGCAGATACTTTATCTATTCCAGAGCACCAATTAATATTTTATAATAGGCAAAATATGACTAAAACTATTGATTTTTTTTGTCAACAATACTAAAATACTTTTGTTTGTTTAGTCACAACAAAATTAACATCATATATGTTTTAATGTGTACATTTTTTCACTCTGATATTTATTTTCTTTAAATTTTCACATTCAACTATGTTTTAAGATTTTGTTTGTATTGATTAAATTTTTTTTCAAAAATAAATATAATAAAATATATTTTAAGTTAATTTGTAAGATTAGAATTGTGATTAGGAAAGGACGTCCATAGGTATGATTGGGATGTGAAAACATTGAAATAATATTTTTTTTTTAGTCTAACCTAGTACAATTCATTCAGTGATTCATTTTATTTCGATTGTTCAAAGTTATATTCTATGTATTTTCTCCAACTCTTGTAGGGTTTTAATCATACCATTGTTGCAGGTATTGTCATTATTAAATACAGTATTAATATAGATAGCATTGTCCATAAAGCGATCCCGAGCACAACCAGTAGTTTCGAGCTGTGAGGGTCATCTTGCCCATGACACTATTATACATATATATACATTGGAGCTATTTTATATATATTTATAATAGCTCCATGATCGTGCCAACATCAGAATTAACTGAGTAAAAGGGTTTTTTGCCCTCCTAAGTGTAATTCCTATGAGTGGTGCTCACCAAATAAGCTATAGTGTAACACCCCCCCCCACACACACACACACACCAATTTTACTATATTATATATATCATTTCAAGAGTCATTTTCCTTTACCCGGTACTATGCGAATTTTATAAGAACATTACACTTTCACTACACTAAATTCTAAAAAAAATTGTTTAAAAATATTTGTAAAAACATACCTTTGAGTGATTTTTATAATAACATTGAATACACCTGCTTTGTTGGCCTCATGGTCCAAGGCGCTACTCTTGCAGTAGACTAGACTGCTGGTGACTGAGAGATCGAGGTTCAAATCTTGGTCGGGTGTATTGAGGATGGTTTTTTTAAAATCGTTTTTCACCCTCTCTTCCCGCAAACCTGGTTACAATTCCTCTAAATGTAGCCTTCATAATACCTAAAAACATTAGCATAATTAGTACATAAGCGTATAATTCTAACGGGTAGTAAGAGGGGGTGCTAAAAAAATTGAATTTAAATTTAACGGACTTAATCGGTATAGCCTTTCAGAAAATTTGCATTCTTTGAAAAGATTATTAAATTAATCACTAATATTGGATTAATAACATTCGTAGAGAACAGTTAAATATAAAACTAACAAAATAACTAGTTTATCCTCTAGTATTCAGTTAAAAATGGGTTTGTATACACTTTTGTAGGTGTCTGGTATGAGCTAACCTTGCTTAGGGGAAGCTATAAAAAATATATAAAACGTAGCTTTTTAAAGATATCTAAATGAAATGGATTAGTCGGAAGTATACCCACGGGCAGTCTGCTGGATAAGATAATCCTTTTAAAAGATTAATATTTCCTAAAATAATTTATCTCAGTAAAATATTGGTGTATATAAATCTGTCATTGCCACACAAGGCCATTGTGTGGAGGTGGGCTGTGTGGATTGTAATCCATCCCATTTATTTATATGTCAAGCATGACGAATAAATTTAAACGATAGAAATCTCGTCTTACGCCAACCAATTTTACACGTAAGCTTTCTATTATTGGTTAAAATGAGAACAAAAATCATAATATTGGAAATTCACGACCAGAATTTTAACCTTTCTCAAATATTTTTAAAAAAAAGGTCATATTTACATTTTATAGCTTAACCAATAGCAGATAAAAAATAATAGAAGCGCTACCATAAAAACCTAAATCATTTTTGATCTAAAACAAAAAACTAATTACAATATAAATGTAGGTAGTTTTACTAAAATATCATCAAATAAAAATATCGCTTATTTTTAGACCCGCCTCTTACTACCCGTTCGGGCTATACGCCTATGTAATAATTAAGCTAGTGAGCTAGGGATGAGTAAAGTTAATTTTAGAGACTGGGTACCCGCATTTGTGAGTAGGGAAAATGGAAAACTATGTTGGAAAAATCACCTTTAATACACCCATCATCGGCAATCTAGTCTATTGCTAGAGTGATGCCTTAGACCATGAGGCCACCGAAATGGGTTATTGTTTTGTTATCTATCATTGATAGTGATGCCTAAACTACAACTTTCATAAGCATATAGTTTTTAGGAGATTCGTAATTTAAAATCACTGAATCTGTCAACACTTGTAAAGGATGATAAAAAGTGGGAACGCTGACTTGTGGAAAATACATTTGACTAAATATTTCAATCAATATTATTTACACCTTTTCACGACATATCTATTTCCAGCCCAAATGTTATTACACTTAGTGCTTCTCCTAAATCCTATATTTTATACGTAAATTGAATAAACGACAGTACATAGTCATCATATATAAAACGGTTAGCTTACCATGTGTAAAAAATTAAATAAAACCTAGCTACTGAAGCAATATTATACTAATGTTAACCAAATATATGGTTTGTTATAAAGACGGACCTTAACTGGTATTCGCTTTCACTTCACCTTGAAGGAGACGAGAGAAAAGGTATTTTTTTCAATGTTCATAAAAACAATTTAGTTCGGGAAAATAATTCAAATATTGATCCATTAGAAACACAGTTTAATTATAATTTTTTACACAGAGTAACCTCAACAGTGCTTGAATGTTTGTCACGAGCACAGCAGCATTTGATGAAACACTTTTTACACGAAGATAAAAAGTTATCATAAAATTTTAGGACACTCTTGAGAGATATTCAAGAATTCTTGAGGTCATTATGTGAAGAAAATTAAACTCTATGTTATTACCAGATAAATATTTCATTTAGTTTGCTGAAACGATTTTTTTTTTGCTATAAAAACGACTAAAATACTCACCTTTCAAATTCCTTTCCATCCCGCCTTAATGGCGACTGTTTATACATTCTGAGAAAACATTCCACGATACTATTTTCATAAATAAAATGTTCAACCAGTATGATGAACGGCGCTATTGGTGGCTTTGGAAACGGTTCAATGAAATCACGTGACCTCGTCTGGATTTATGGAAGTTAAAAACTTACCCTTGTGTGTTGTTAACTAATGGAAACGTCCCATGCTCTAATCGATACACAGATAGTCTGAGAGTAAATCTTACTCGCTTGAATGAGAAAGCTACAACTGACCTGCAGTGCCGGCGTGTTTTAGGGTGTCTTGTAATTGCATGTCATTTTTAGATGAGATTCCTAGGGCTGCGAGATGATAAAGAAAAGCAATAACGTGAACATGCCGAGAAAACCCGTATGGCTGCTTCTTGGGTTACGAGACGACGCCTAAGAGACGGCGTAGCTTACTGGATCACGTGACGGTTAAAGAAAATTTCAAATTCAGTTCGTCGATGCATTATTGTGGGCTACACATTGCTTTTACATACTTTTGTCATATTTGGTGAATAATTTTTTATTTTAGTTGAGATTATTACAAAAAATATCACCGTGTTCTTTAAATTTAAAAATTAAACTAAGGCCGATTTATAATGATTGAAGCACAAGTCTGAGGGGAAAAAATCAATTCTACTAAACGAAGACTTTATTATTATTATTATTATTATTATTATTATTATTATTATTATTATTATTATTATTATTATGTTTCATACTAATATTAAGTGGTTATTATTATAAATTGTTATTTTAACTAAAGACTTAATACAATATAGAGTAATAACTTTTATTCTGATATGAATAGATCCCAAGTGCAAGACATCCTAAAGAGGATTGTTATGAGGTGTCTGAAAAAACATGTTGATGATAATGACTGATAATAAATATCAAAATAGTGAGATGTTATCAATTTTGGCAGCAAATAAAGTCTGTTTCTTTCCCTTCCCATGAAAATTGGACTGTATAATATAGAACATTAAAATGTGTAGAGTGCATTTTATAAGTTAAATTTTAAGAGCAGGATTACGACTTGATGTTCAAAAGGAACACTGTGCCACTATGCACCTTAAAAGTGCCTCTAAAATTCTCAGCTGGAAAAAATTAAGGGAGTTAAAGGAATTTATATAACATAAATAGGTGAAAACTTTATATTAATTGTAATTTTTTTAAATTGAAATTAAGTTACATGTTTATATATGTTATTTTTTAAGGTGAATTAGTTTTTGGACATTTATTTAGACCAGTTAATGAGTTAATGCAAGTTTGAAATCACTTTCTTAAATATTTTATTTATTTATATGATATGTTTATTTAAAAAAATCCATCCCCACTGTGATTATAATATTCGTTAGTGTAGCAAAAAGTACTGATTTCAAGTGAAACATTCTGAGTAGGTTACTTAAAATATATCGAAGATCATATAAATAACTAGCCTCTTAGAACTTAAATAGATATTTCAAAGTTTCTCTTCAAACAAACATTTTTTTCTCCATAACATAATAGAGTTTAACTTAAAAACCCTGCACATAAACTATTAAAACTAGTAGGGCTCATAATTGAGAGATAAAAACAAACACATTTATTTTAAAAATATATTCTTAATCAAATAAAATATATTTTATAAACATAATTATTTCAAAGAACAATCTTAACTAATTAATTAACTTAAAGTATACGCTGAATCATCACTTTCAATTCTATATCTATTCATATTATTATTTGTACCAGTCAAACACATTGATAAGCACGTAGATAACTTGTCAATATAGTCTTATCCAGTTAGCGTATAACCCGAACGGGTAGTAAGACGTGGTGCTAAAAATTAAAAAAAAAAATTAATTAAACTTATACAGTTTTCAGGGAGGCCAAATTTGAATCCCTTTTGAGTATAGAGAGGGTGTTTTTTATTCATAGCTTCCTACTCTTGCTTCACGAAAATGCATCTAAATTTCCTCTAAACTATACCTTCCTCATTCATATTTAATTATTATATGTTAATCTCACTTATTGTACAATCAGTACATTAACAATATGTTGTCTACCATAAATATGATGTCACATACATCAGTGGGCACGTGGACAAAGGCGTAAATAATCTTATCTTTTTTTTTTTTTGTGATATGGAGGTTGAGCTTCAAATGCTGACTGGTTGAGCTGCGGTGTTCTTTCTTAAATATGTTTCACTCTAATAATTCACTGATCCATGCAATATGGTTAATATCCAAGATATTGTGAAGTTTCTACACAAGATTAAGAATAATTATACTATAATATATTTTAATTACCAATATCTAACATGATTAAAAACTAGCTGATAGAATAAAAAAGCTAAATTTGAGAGTGCGCGAGAAGGATAGGTGATAGAACTATATACATCATTTTTAGAACGTGGTTGCTTGTTGATACGCTCAATATCTCTATCCATTTTATAAGGGTTAGTTTCACCTGGTTGACAATCATCCATCATGTTTAAATACCACTCCTTCACCAAGATGGCGGTATGTAGACCGGAATGATTCAATCTGTTGAACCCTTTACTTTGTATATCGATTATTGCACGATATTTAAAACGTATAGGTTTTATAAAATGTGGTTTTAATCTTTCCATTAACATAAAAGTGTATACTCTAGAGCAGTGGTATTCAACCCAGGTAACATGAATACATCTTATGGGGGACGTAAAAAATAATAAATATATCTATATATATTTATCCGACACCTTAGCTTAGTTGGTAGCCTGTCTATCTACGGAGCTAAGGGTCCCGGGTTCAATTATCGGTAAGACCGAAAAATTTATCATTGGTTAAATGTTGCTTTACCTTTTCAAATTGATGAAAGAACGACTGGGTCTGGATGTTGTGCTTGTCCCAGTCTCAAGATAAATTATGAGGCATATGAATCTATGACGAGCCTAGCAAGCTAGTTGTGGAAAATATGTGGCGTGAATGAAAAACTGACCCAGACCAAAGGCTGAAAATTAATGGATGTAATATATATGCCTGTGTGTGTATTTAATTATTTTGGGTGTAGTTTATTTTAAATGTATGTTATGGAATATGTATAACTTTCACTATGCACCAACGGCTTTGGGGATACAAAGTTGAAGCGAACTATAGCTGGGGGTTCACGAACAAAATACGCCACTGCTGAAGAGTAACCCGCTTCAGTGTCCGAGTGGTCACTCTCTTGTTAGACTGGCCTTTTGATGACAGAGATATTGGGGTTCATATCCCGGTCGGCTTCACAAAGGATGGTTTTCCCAAAATGGTTTTCCACTCGCCTTCCACGCAAATATGGGTATCTTAATTCCAAATTGCTCCCTTTCTCATTTCTGGCTCATTATAGTAACTATCATAAACGCGTATAGCAGGGAATAAGACGCTGTGATAAAGAAAACCTCACTAAATTAGCCAATGCAGCATAGCTAATATCACCATCTTCCCTCTCGACCCGACGATTACCTTTCAATTACTTGTATCGATATAATCGATCCATCCAAAGATTTGAAGTAGAGAACTGTTAAACATTCATAGAGGAGTCTGACATGTTCTGTAGCACACGTGTGGGTGGTACCGGTATGATTGGAACACTTTACAGTGCTGCATTTAAATTTAAGAGTTATCAAGGGAGGACCTTCTAGATCACCCAACTCGTTTAAAGTTGTAATCGTCTCTGTGATTAGTTACACTTTGAGGCCAACTTATCTTCTCCGCTCCTTTAGTATAAATTGTAAGTAATCCGGGACGGATCCTTCGGTTATGCCAATAACTCGAGCTTCAGAGCTGCAGAACCCCGCATCGCCAAATGTGGCTGGCGCATCATTAAGATCTTATGATATAGCCTTGAGAGCCTTTATCAAAGAAGTGGTTTCTTTTCTTATTTTGAATATGTAGAATTATTATATAGGCCTACACTTCACTGCACGCTGATTATTCTCCCAAATGGCAGGATTTTAACATGTCAGTAAATGGATGTAACCATCGCTCTCTCTCTCGCTCTGTATGTATTTTTTCTTCCTTCTGAATATCATAGCTCAACTTCATATCTTCTATCGTGGCATTGGTAATGTCCTCACTTCTGGTACCTTTACCAAATTTGACTATTTTAAATCATCAATAATAATGTATCTTTATTTATCTAAAGTTAATTAATATAAGGGTAGTCTACTTAAGACAATAAATATAAAATTTAAATTTTTTGGAAATTTAACTGTAAAAATTGAACTAGAAATGGGAATCCGAGAATAGTTTTTCATGAAAAATAAGAATACATTTTTATTTTACAAATAACAAATAAGTAAGTGTAAGGTAGCGTAGGAATATTTAAAAAAATTTAGATGACATTAAATAAATTTAAATAATTAATTTTAAAATTTAACTATAAAATGTGATTATTGTGATTAAAAGATGATGTTTGTTTTTATGAAGCAAACATAGCCTACAAATGGTAGTTTTCTCAAAATATTTTTGAAAATTACTATTGAAGCTCTAATATATAATACGAGAAAGTTTATATGAGTGTGTGGTACAATCTATTTATCTTTCTATTTTTTAAATTAACAAATAGATTTGTAAACTTTCACCAAACATTAAATTTAATATTAATTCAGATTTTTATAGGCACAATACCTTTTGATTCTCGATTATCAATTTTTATTCATTCTAACCTTCTTATGTTGAATATACATTTTTGAAAAATTGTTTTTAAAAATTTATTTAAAACAAATATTATACAAGTCATATCCATAGCATGATTTAAACGTTCTTTATAGCTTATCAACTGAGAATATTTAAAAAATTTATTTTTCCCTCTACCTCCGCGATAATGGTGGTTTCCTAGACCTAATTTTCTATTTTGGTACACATAATATATAATGTCAAGTAGTGTTTATTCGTTAATGTAATTCCATTCTTAGAAATAAAATAATTACATGACAGTTATAATTTATCTTGATATTTATGTTTCCTATGATTTTCTCCTACAATAAATCTATCCTAAGTATTTATTTTTCCCAAGAAAAAATATTTAATACGCTTTCTTTCCAAATCAAAATTAAAAAAAAATTTTTTTTTGAAGTGCTAACACAACAAAGTGTATAATCGGTACTTGCACATATCAAACACAACAGCTCAATTTTAAGTTGATGAACTTTTTAACTGTATATATTGGGTTATGTTTCACTAAATATAATAAATACTAGACTATTTTCAATTGGTCCAGACTGAAATGTGTGTCACAAACAATAATAACAATCAATGCTAGAGTAAACTAAAGGATTGTATATCCTTTAAATTGAAAAATAACAAATTAACACTGGAATTTAACCCGGAATCTTTGGCTTAGTACGCCAGTGCCAAGTCTTTTAGTTGTACATTCCTTTTACATACAACATATTTCCGTTTAAAACTGTAAAAATTAAAATTTGGAACCTTTATGTATGTGACTATCTTAAAAATACTTGAATTTTAATGCACAACAATCATATTTTTCCCTAAATGGTTTTATACTATCTTTTCACTCAAATGTAGGTACATTTTCTCTAAATTTAACCTTTATACTCCTTACCCTATTAGCATAATTAGTATGATTGCGTCCAACCCAAACGGGTAGTAAGACGTGATGCTAAAATAATAACGTAAGTATTATAATAGGCATAACAAATATTATTGAAATGATATATTTAACAATAATAATTATGCCGTTATATAACTACTATTGTTATTAAAGGGCTCCAAACTCTCTACTAATGAATACTATATTGGTACACCCTTTTTTAATATTTAATATCATTTTTTTTTAAATCTGTCCTTGAACATGTGGGTATTATTGTTCCCTTTCCTGCCTCTAGAAATCCTAAAATATTGTCTATAAGCAGCTCAACCAACTCATCCCTCTTCGCTGTTGTATAAGCATCTCAACATACTCATCCCTCTTGGCTGTTGTATAAGCAGCTAGCTCTTGATTTACAGAATTTAATTTTTATCGTGGAATAAAAACCAAAATTATAGAGTTATTTAAGGACGTTCTTATCACTAAGTATCAGACTTTCCGTTTGTTTACTGTGGACTCTTCACAAAATTGTTATTACCAGTGAATCATTTTCTTTCTTATTTTCCTGGTTATTATTTTTAGTTATTAAAGTTGTTTTATTGTGATCTCTGAAACATCAAGATTATGATTTTCATTTTTGTAAGCCATGTTTTTATATATTTCAGTGCTAGCCTTGAGGCCTCGACTGTTGGCTAGCATTTTAATAAATGAAAGTAAAAATTAGAATCAAATGAAAAATTATTGATATTAATATTAATTTTTAACTTAATTGCATTTAGTTTTTTTGAGGAAAACTATATAAATAATTTCATAACACATATAACTTTAGGTCTTGCAGTTAAATATCTAAAAATAATTTGGTTTATACATTTGTTGAAGAATTCCATTTTTAATTTTATTTTTCTCTCTATATATATTTAAGAATATCATCAAGGTCTGGAAGTATTATAGCGTGATCCCCAACATAAAAGGAATATATATATATATATATATAGTGTTCCTATTTATTTCCGTCTTTGATATTACGCCGGCGTTGTGTGAATTGTTGAGTTTCTCTTGGGTGATATAATATAGTTTTCTTAGAATTAAATATTTATATTGTTTTTATGTTTGTTTTTAATATTCATGGAACCATAATAATATATAATATAGACTATATATAAATTAACTTTAGTTTTTACTGTGTCCGCCAACTGTGGTGGGTCATACTTTTTTTTAGTTATAGTATAGTTGCAGACTCTATTATGCTTTGGAAATGTTCATCAATGCAATCCAATTTTCTTAGAAAATACCGTTATTTAAATCTTGAAAAGTTATTTCACGCATTAATACCTCCCCTGTCATGCTATTTGCGGCTATCACTTTTGATCAGCCCCCATGTTTAAGGGAGGAAGACAAACTGTGGCAAAAAAAAAATATATATATAGGTTCTATAGATAGCAGTCATAGTAAGATCTTAACATATTCTGTCAATTTTTATCTATTTCTGACAAAATATTATTCACTTACTATCCAGCTTGTAGGGCAAACAAATATTTAATCAGGGTCATGTTTTTGGACGGAAAATATATGAATAAAATTTAAAAAAATTGTTTATTTTAAAAGCTTTATATATTATTTTCAGATAATTAAAAACAAAAGAAAAAATAACCAAACATATTCAACTTATTGTGATGATGTTATTTCCTTATTTAAGTAATATCTTTAACATTAAGCTCTAAACAGTTAATTTTTTAAAGGAAATAATGATGTTGAAATGGAGGAAAAATCCTCTTTGATTTTGGGGCCTCCAATTTTGGATGTCCCTGGGGCCTCCACCGCTATAATTCGAGCTCTGCTTTTGATATATGTTATTAAAGCCTAGGAAATAACACTAATAATTAAGTAAAATGCTATCAGTCGCTAAAACGTTGAAATCTTCTTAAAGGCCCTTCAAAATATTGAGCTCTAGCCAGTATTTCGGTGTAGACTACGTATAGGAATATGTAACCGGCCTCGTGGTATAATGATCAGTGCACCTGACATGTGAATCATTTAAAAAAAGGGAGGAAAGTGTTGAATTTTGCTATCTATCGGGAATTTAAAGGCGAGAACCACTCTAAATAGCTTTTAGGGCCATACAAATTTCAAAAATTTGCTGTTGATAGACTACTCCAAATTATTTTGGTAATATTTTGTATTCAGGTCCTGTAAAAAATCATAATCAAATTCTCCTAGTTGAATTTTAGTTATGTAGTTACAAACCGCTATTAACTAAGGTATTGAAAACCAGAAAAGTGTTATCTTAAACAGTTTGCATTGGCATCAATATGAAACGTTCCGTAACCCCCGACCAGAATTTGAATCCTGACCTCATCACATACAAACCAAACGAGCTTGACGTTAAGCCCACGTGCTTTATTTAATTATTATAAATTATTGCTTATTTAATAACTATACGAATACGACTAAGATATATCAAAAGAGAATCAATGAGTCCAGAGAGTATTTTGAAAACTATGCTAAACGCGCCACTCACCTAATTAAGAGACTGCTATAAAAAAAACTAAGTCAACAAGAAAAATTCGAGAGATGGATAACTAAATAGAACCAATGGATTAACTTAACAGTTTTAACAATTTAACCGGTTACATTTCTATTTTAATTTTGCACCGTCCTCTAATTATTAAAATCACTTTGAAAGGAAATATAATAATATAACTTCAACAAGCACCCAAAATATGCCACGATCCCAAGGTTGGAACCACTGTACCACTGATTCGTCTGGAGATAAGACTCAACATTTGGACATTTAGTGAGGCTAGGAAAGGGGAGGCAATGGGAATGAAGTTTGTGAGGAGCATATTAGCTGTTACGAGGAGAAACAAGATTAGGAAGGGAGTTATCCGGAAAAGAATAGGAGTACATGAGATAGTAGAGGAAGCAAGACTGAGATGTTATGGGCATGTAATGAGGATGAAAAAAAAGAGAGGATGCCAAAGAAAATATTGTAAATGAAGTATGTAGGGAAAATATCACAAGGGTGGCCAAGAAAGAGAGGGGAGGAGCAGATAGCATAAGTGTGCAAGTGAAAGGAGAAGAATTGAAGAAATTAAGATAGGAAGAATGGTGGAAGGATAGAGGAAGATGGAGGTATTTTACTAAAGTGACCCGGACACAGGCTGGAAACAGTTGATGATGATGATGATGATGATAATGATGATGGGAAGCAGGTACCTCAATACCCAATCAGGTAGGCTAAAATATAACTGAAACCAAAAGTGGACAAATAGTTTTCGGAAACTTATTATGAGGCAACAGACTCGCAGTAGACTAGTAGAATAGTCACCCGGTGACAGGGTGATTTAGGTTTGGATATATGTTGGGTGGACTGGGTTTTTATTCCATATACGATTTGTCCCTCTGGTTTCTACATCCCCTCGCAAAGATTAATGCTTCTTCTAAGATCACCTCACTATCACTAACTCTAACGCTTCGTTAAATACTCTACACTCCTTATCAATTTTTCTTTTAATATCACACTTACTTAAACTCATTGTGTTAGCAATAAATAAACCAAAACAAGTCTTGCATGATCGTGATTCCCCACAACGAATGGTTGTGAGAACAAAAAGTCTATAACTGTGGGCCACATTCCTCTTCTTCGTTCATATTTAGGCGTGGGCAGATTAAAACGCTCCCGCGGGCCGTATGTTTGACACCTCTGTCATTTACACTTCTACAGAAGATTTACCATTTCTTTGGTTTTACCTGACAGCTTGCAGAAACTAGCAGATGCTATCAGTAATGCCAACATTGTCTGAAAGTCACTTTTGCCAACATATTTGGAAATAACTATTATTTTATAAGTATTACTATTATTATCACTAAAATATTATCAATCACTCTTAACAATACTTCCCTAAGGATTATAGAATAATTGTATTTTCTATAATCAAATTTAAGAAAAAATAGTCTACTAAATCCATTCTAGTTTTTCCTTTAAATCTTGTGGCAATTACAGGTTAAATATAGCATTAAATTGTACATTTAATGGTATTATATTCAGTTATTTATATTTTTACAACGTGCCTTGCATATCTTTAACATAAATAAATGATTTGTGATAATAAAGAGGAAAAGACATACAAAATGTTTGCGAAATAATATAAAGTTTAAATTTGGTACACATGAGTATTAATACCATTTGCCGTCCAACCGGCAACAAGGTCACTTACGTCACCAACTGCCAGCATAGCTTCTATTCAGTGGCCATATTTGTTTTTTGTATCTAAGGCCACTTTTAACAAGCTCTTGCTTTTAATAATTAATTTGAATTAGATAACAAACCCAAACTTCAAAGCTATACTAACAACCAAACGTTTATTCTCATAATCAAAATCTAACAATTTTAAATAAATATAATAACATTGAATTATCATATAAAACACAATTAATAAAACCACGTGCATGTGTCCACAAGTTGAAGTGAACAAAATATTTTACTGTTACTGTTAATAATTTTATTACAAATTTTAATAATACAGTGTCTTTTTTGAATATTAATTCGGCTACTTAGTAATTCGTGTGTTCTTTTGTGAATATTAGTTCGGTGTGTGAGCGCGTTATCCTTGGAAAATAAACGGTTTTTCATTTATCTTTAAATAATTATTTTTCCAATATAATATTGAAGCGTGTGATAAAAAAAAGCGAGTGTTTCTAAATGATCAATCTACATCATTCGAAAATTCAAGTTTATGTATCAAGACTATAAAATATATCTTTTAACCCCAAGATTGTGTTGTGTGACCACTAGGCTAGACCTCAAGTTTAGGATTTTTATAGTATTAGAATAAATTCTATGAAGTGTAATAAAAACATTAGCGAGTCTTTCTCATTGTTCATTAGAAAAATACTAGGCTAAGACTTCAAGTGATAAGTTATTGTAGTTTTATATGAGACTTAGATAACTGTTAAAGAGTAGTGAATATAAAATAGTAAAAATAAAGGATAGCTTTTTATTTCTCATTAGGCCCTACGGTCGGCTACGGATATGATGATATGGAAGAGTTTCCTACAACCCCGTTGGAAAACACTTAAAGGTACAAGCCAGTTCATAACAAATATGACATATTTGTAATAATAGTGTTAAAAAGGTTTATGACAGTGTTTTTTTTCTCTTTGAAATACTACTTATTCAGATTTTTCCCCATTTATAATGTTAATAATAATACTTCTACTAACAAATAATTAATTAATAAATGGTACGGCGCACCGCACAGACTTTCTCTCTCTTTCTATAAACTCGTAAGATTTCTGAACGGAATAATGTACATTGTATCATCACCACTCCACATAAGAACACGCATAAAATAACATACAATGATATATAATCAATGAGAAAAGAGGCGCATCTTTGTCCACCTAAGA